>JAEAOA010002053.1:3962500-4152500 GCA_016746295.1 Potamilus streckersoni
ATGTATGTATGTATGTATGTATGTATGTATGTATGTATGTATGTATGTATGTATGTATGTATGTATGTATGTATGTATGTATGTGTGTGTGCATTTGTATGTATGTATGCATGCATGCACTAAATGTATGTATATGTGTGTATATGTATGTATGTATGTATGTATGTATGTATGTATGTATGTATGTATGTATGTATGTATGTATGTATGTATGTATGTATGTATGTATGTATGTATGTATGTATGTATGTATGTATGTATGTATGTATGTATGTATGTATGCATGAATGCATGCATGCATGCCTGCATGCATGCATGCCTGCCTGCATGCTTATCTATCTATCTATCTATCTATCTATCTATCTATCTATCTATCTATCTATCTATCTATCTATCTATCTATCTATCTATCTATCTATCTATCTATCTATCTACCTACGTACCTACCTACCTACCTACCTACCTACCTACATATCAATCTATCCCTTTCTCTGTATATAAGACTTATCGGCATTATTATTAGGTTTGGTAAGACTGAAGATAAAAGGCATTATTTCAGGAATGGCCTCCAGAGTCTTATGACTGGGAATAATTACATTTCTTATGATGACTGCAAACTGTTTGAATTATGCTTAACAACTTCCAGTTTAGACTAGTCCTAACTACATTCGAAACATCACAGTATATATATATATATATATATATATATATATATATATATATATATATATATATATATATATATATATATATATATATATATATATATATATATATATATATATATATATATATATATATATATATATAATTTATTTATTTATTTATTTATTTATTTATCTATCTATTTATTTATTTAGTTATTGTTACATTACAATAGCTCTTACTCAGCAACAAAGAAAAGAGTGAAAACCAACATGTTTTGTATATTTTAACAAAACAATGTATTTCTCTAAACAATAATAACACTATTGGTAAATAGGACATACAGTTTTTGAATATAATCCAAAATATTATCCTAAGAGTGAAACACAAGCCTTATCACTAAATAGTCCCATTAGAATCCAGGTTCGAGACCCGACGACATACGAATATTGAAGAGAAAGAAGTCAGATAGGGTCCACTGTATGGATATCAATAATTCTTCATTTGAATCACCAACTTTGTTTTCGAATAATTCCAGAATAAACGTTCGATGAATATCTTTTAGAATTGTTATAGAAAAGTCAACTTGTTGAGTTTGCAGGGGATTAAATTGTTAAATACAAAAATCATATGAAGATCAAATAATCCTGGCAACAAATGAAAAATAATACACCTTGTTCCTTACAGGTTTTATAATGACTTTGCCTAAAAATATTAGGATTGCGTATTTAAAACACCAATGCGTCAATTCAAGTCTCGCGAGATTAGCCATGTGGTCTTTTACTACACTATTTTGATCACGTAGATTAATTTGTCCCCACTTAAGAACTAATCATAAAAAGTTTGTTTGCATACAGATATCACGCAAAGAAAGTATGCCCTTCATCGTGACTAATTATTGTAACTTATTGTTGACACTGTTTCCAGGGTAAGACGGATTAAATGATAATTTTCACGTAATACATATTCGCCTTAAGTAAGCAACATTTATCTCATTACTAAAAAAAAATTTTCCCGACGAAATATGAATTGCAATAAAATGCATTGAAAAAGAAATTAAATGAAAAGAATTTCAAATCTTACATACAAACATTTAATAACATATACGTAACAAATCCTCCATAAAGAAAAAAAGAAAGATTTATATAATAAAGCTTTCTTTTTACCATGTGTATATAATACGTGCGGTAAAGAAAATTGCATAAGAAAGTTCTTATGAATTATATAAAGTGTATATGAAATAATATTTCTATGCACGGGAAAGTGCATCTGCATTCGAATTCTTTTCCTTTGCTGTGCCTGATGTTCAGATTATACTCTTGCAAACACAAACTCATCCTAATAATCTTTGAATTTTATTTTTCATCATACCTTTGACAATAAGGGGCTTGTGATCACTTTACACAATAAACAGAGAAAGAGCCGAACTGATGTAAACTTACAAATGTTGCAATGCCAAAATTAAAGCTAGAAATTCCTTCTCGATTGTTGAATAATTTCTTTGGTGCCTATTTAATTTCTTGGAGAAGTAGCTCACTGGGTGATCAATACTATTATTCTCTTCTTGAATTAATGCTTCTCCAACCCCAACATTACTTGCATCCACATACATTTTAAAAAACTGGTTGAAATCTGGAGATGTTAGAATCGGTAGGTTATACACCATGCCCAATGTTGCAAGTCCTGATGCTAAGTCTGATGACAAATATACAGAATGGAAAGGAACATTAAAAAACTGCACTCTACTCCCTAAATGAGAACAGTCTCATCAGAACAGGACTTCTCAGAAGATGACAAAACACCTGACACTAGAAGGCTCTGAGAAGCTTCTCTATTCCTTAAAATTTTAATACGGATATGATTGGCTGAATCACCAAAGAGTGATATAGAACCCTTCGACATGAATAGTTCATAATTTTCCATAATAAAATCAGACTGGGGTTTATTAGACCCAACAAATGTATTGCTTTCAATACATAACCGTGACCTTGACCTCTTAGAAATAAGTGCATTTGGGATAGGTCTATCTTGATTTCGATGCCTGTATTTCAATTTGAAGCAATAAACAGAGACAAGAATTTGACTCAAGTCTCTCAGAGGCTAGATTGTTAGAATTTGTGCCAGATTAAGTTTTACTGATTCATATTAGACTGAAATACCTTCCTAACAGTAGACTGATGAATGAATGTTTTGTTTACAACAGGAACTTTGAGTTAAGGCGTACTCATCGGCAGCAAGAGCAGTATTTTCTAAGGTTTCAATCTTATGCTCTTCAAGATGATTCTTAATATCTTTAGGAACACAGTTTTTGAATTTTTCACGCTACACAAGTTGTTTAAGACTTTCATAATCATGTTCATCTTTCTTGTCTAATCACCATCTCTTAAATAGCGGTTCTTTTTCTCTAGCAATTTCAATATAAGTCTGCCCAGCTTCGTTTTTTATAGTTTCTGAAATTTTTCCAATACGCTTCAGGGGCTAACGCATAAGCCCATGAACGCACTTTTTAACCAAATCATAATCCGAACTCTGTTATACTGACAAGGATGCATAGATGTTTATGGCTTTACGGAAACGTACACATTTTCAATTATTGAGTCCAATGCTACCTTGACTTTTCTATATAAAAAAGTCTGAGAGATATTCTGGAATTATTCGGAAACAACGACTGTGATTCAAGTGAGGAAGTATTGTTATTCATACATTGGACTACATTTGACGTCATCTTTTTCCATATTTGTACGTCGTCGGGACTCGAATCTGGATTCTTATAGGACTATTTAGTGATAGCACTTGTGTTTTCAGTCTTAGGATCACATTTTGGATTATATTCAAAGATTGTAAGTCCAATTTACCAATTATTGCATTGTTGTTTTTGGAAATAAAGTGATTTTTTAAATTATACAAAACTTGTTGGCTTTCACACTTTTCTTTGTTACTGAGTACGAATCCTTGTCACGTAACAAAATATTTACAAAGCGAGAGTCGTTCTTAGCAAGCCTTTTACATGCTGGTCTAAATTAGTTCTTCAGACATGTAAAGTCATGCGAATGGTTATAGTTACATACGAGCGGCTTAAACAAGCCATGTCATTATAAACATTTGCATTAAATAAGGCTGAATTAGCCAGATTTTCTTAGAGAAATCTACAGTATCAAATGCTATTTTATAGCAAATCAATTTATTTTAGGCACTTAATAGAATACAAAAAGAGAACATGTAATAGTCTGCAAAACGATTTTGATATATATTTTGGCACACATCAAAACGATATGCCATGTACGAAACGTTTCGAAAGTAATGTTTTGAAGGATACTAATAATCAAAACATACATGCATAAAGTTACTTGGAATTTCTAATAATGTTATTGTAGGGGCAAGTAGATTATCAAGTTTAATGAGCAATATACCATGAGAAAGATGCGATCTAAATTTAAAATGATTCTGTCTCCTACGTAAAGGACAAAGTTTGTGGTATTTACCAACATGCTTGATTTAAAGTGATTACTAGTCGCATGCATATTCATGATCTTCATCTGGACACCGAACAATTTATGGCTCGAAAATGCTAATTGGCTTTACTTAATCAATGGCAGGTTGGCAAACGTAATATCTTTATTTACATCTACTGGTAGATGTTACTCTAATAAGCTATTAAAGATGACTGAATCCTAAAAAGGCTATGCTTAGACACTAATTTTACAAACGACTGAAATAAAATAGAAGGTTCATTTCGTGTACCTGTCATATTATAAAATATGTGGAATACAAACCATTTAAGTGGTTACATATATTTGATTTACATATGCATTCTTTACTTTGTAATCGCCCGCTGATAACCCGTTCAAAATGAATAATCATCAATTAAATACTTCTCCATGTATCATGCATACATACATACATACATACATACATACATACATACATACATACATACATACATACATACATACATACATACGTACGTACGTACGTACGTACGTACGTACGTACGTACGTACGTACATACATACATACATACATACATACATACATACATACATACATACATACATACATACATACATACATACATACATACATACATACATACATACATACATACATACATACATACATACATACATACATAGTGTGTGTGTGTTTGCGTGTGTGCTTGTGTAAGGAAAGGATTTGCTTATGCCAGCATAAGCATTAGAGGTTGCACATGGTCCTTTGTCTTAACATAATTCGAGTTCTTTCAAATTTTGTTCGTTCATATCAGGTCTACATTTTTAAGATGATCAATCAAGCATTGGGCAGCAATTTGTTGGCAAAATAATCCTTTTACAATTATTACTTAAGAATAAACAAGTTTTGCAAAAATGTGTTGCTTTCAAAGATTGCTATTACGAATAGAGATTTACTGTTGTAATTGGAACCCTACAAAGGGCACGTCATCTGGATCTGTTTCGGTAGCAAGATCAATACCCTAAAATTGGATTGGATTGGATTTTGTTCGATCACATCAACTTGTATAACCCTGAGAAATGCATTATGCCTTTGTAAATCAAATAATTCGATCAAAGTTATATAGGTGCATTGCTCGTTTGCACAAATTTGCTGCACTAGCACTGACGTCTTGATATGTTTTTTAAGATATTCCAACTAATATATCTCAAATAATCTGTAGGATAAGTGTATCTGGAGACTTCAATTTTGACGTAGACATTTGGAAATTCCAGATTTCAGAGTGTCTAGGAAATAAAATGAATCAAAATTAGCCGTAACAGCAAGTATGCCCACATTTACACTCGGACTTTTCGACTTCGCTTGCCTGTCTCTATCAATGTCACGCTCTTCAATATTCATCTCATTCGTTTCCGTTGATTTGCTGTACAATAATTGTCAGAAAATTGCCACTAAAACGAGGACTGCTAAATAAAATATATATGCCCAAGATTTGGTCATGAGAATGCCGGCAGCTCAATCTGTAAAAAGAATCTCATGCACTAATTACGTGCAAACTTTCTTGCAAACTAGAGACTATTCGAAATGAAAACTTTGAAAAGACGGTCAACCCATGGAATAGGAAAAATAAACGAACTTTTATGAGGTTAGAACATTTAGGGAAGCTAATGATTCATTTAACACAGCTGGACGTTCTGATAAAATGAGGTAACAAAAAAAAAATAAATAAAAATCAATTGATAGAAAATCTACGGAGACATTACACGGCCAGTAGGTGAAACCAAATTTAGTCTCAACAACTCTGATAGCGTCAGAAATCCACGTCTCCAAGTATAAGGTAGATAATGTGAACGTGACAGTGTAACAAATAAGAAACCATGTGCTACAAATGCGAATCAATTAAAATCAAGCTTAGAAAAGTGCAGTAAGCCTCTGGTCCCAGAACCATACATGAGATATCTAGCGCTAGTACAGAGAAACCTTTAAATCAGTCCCATAAAGAGAAGCAAAATGTGGAAATGCATGTTCCAACAGCGAAGTAAAGAATTTACTAGACTTTGGAAAGGCTCTGGCATTCCTATCAAACCCTTTGATAGGTTTTAAATCTTCAGATTATGGATACTTGAGAACCATTATATTGTGCAATAGAAACATATCAGAATCGTCTAACTTCCGCCACATTCATAAAAATGTCTCACTGCATACTATAGTTGAATTACCAATATTCAAAAGCATATATATATATATATATATATATATATATATATATATATATATATATATATATATATATATATATATATATATGTGTGTGTGTGTGTGTGTGTGTGTGTGAGATCAATTTTCAACGTATATAAAATGAGTTATATGCTTTCAGCTTGACTGTTTATTATTAATTTATCAACATGCAACAATTTGGCAAGAACTACTGATAAGGCCACTGGAGGAATGTAAATATCATCATAAAGAAAACTTCGTGTACCTTGCAGTTGTCATGTAATGTGGATCTAGGAGACATATACGAGGAAAATTAGCATGCCACTTTACCCAGATCATTTGGGTATGTTAGAACCGAACTGAGTGCTTGATATGCCTTGCTTAGTGTTGTAGGAACGAAATCGTCATAAAACAAGACGGACGTCACGCGAAGCTTTAAAGACTCGAAACGATTGAATGAAATGGGAATTAAAACGCTATGCGCTTTGCGTGTAATACCATGCTTTTTATGCCTACAAGCACATTGAACACACGAATACGGCTATTTTAAATATATTTTAGTAAAAGCTACTGTGAAAAAATTCAGTTGAAAAGAGATATGGAAAATGATGGAGCAAATATTGTCCCACACCATGCAAATTTATAGGACACGCGCAACAAAGTAAAGAAACAAAGGAAATTGCAGCTTATAAGGTTCTAGTGGATGCAAAAAGATATGAATTTATCTGATCTAGTTTGGCCACTTCAACGAGGTTATCCGCACTGTCCTATGACACTTTCTTTTGCCATTTATATTATTTCAATACAGGTTGTATGTGTGCTCTAGTAGCATTTGTAATTATCAACAGGCATAAATATCTGGTTGACCTGAAATGGGATGTATCATGGACTTTCAGCTCCAGATCTTGCCCTTCTTTAACTTCAGTATTTACCATTTCTTACTCACATTTATTATGACAATTATTCATATTGTCTTAATTATTTGTTTTGTTTTTAACTTGATAATTCCTTAATTAAATGAAAAAGTAAAGTTTTTTCTGTGAGTTAAGCTTTAGACTCCAAATAATATTCCACTTGCGAACCTTTGAGACTTTGCATTACAAACCTGCCGAATGCATTATATGTTGAACATTTTCGTTGCAGATGCATTGCTTTAAAATGGATGTTCAATGTCGTTTAGGGTCTTCATCACCTTTAGCAACTGAGCAATAACATTGTTTATCTAGTAAAACAAAACTACTGGATTTTTTCCGATTTCTTATTCAAGAGAAAGAGCGCTGTAGGGGTGCTGACTTTCTAAATGTTTGGGGCCATACAGCAAAACTTGCGTTCAATGTGCAACATTGCATTCTTTAAAAATGGTCCTTGAAATATTTATATAAAAAGATACAGGCGAATCAATGTAACTCGCAATACCAATTGAAAGATGTACTTATATAATATATAAGTAAATATATAATATTATATATATATATATATATATATATATATATATATATATATATATATATATATATATATATATATATATATATATATATATATATATATATATATATATATATATATATATATATATATATATAATATGTGCACAGAACATTACCAGTCACAAATCATTAAAAAGTATTCCTATCAGTCAAATTCGTACTTACAAATGCTACCACTGTTTGCACATTTGCGATGGCTTGTGTATGTCTGTATCTGTTTCCAGGATGAACAACGGTGCGATTTCCATCCAATTGAGAGAACATTATTGCACGACATAGGAAGTCAGGAAGTGATTACAAACTGACATCTGTCAATCTTCCACTTACCAGCCCACGGATGTAGATACCGGTATGACAGGTGTGTTAGCTTGTTTCCTTCCCATTTTTGGTCGTGTTTTCGTTTAACATAAATAGTTGAGGCAGTGTTTCGATCGATTTGCATTTGTAAAACAATTTAACATTGGCCTCGGCACATCAGCTTGCTTCTGATACGGACTGATACCTGACTACATATATTTCTAAATTCCCCATTGTTTGTACATCTGTTCTCTATTCCCACACTGTTTTTAAGGAGATGATTACTTGAGTTGAACACTGTCCTTTAGGTTTTCTTGTTATCGCTTGAAAGCAGGATACAGAATGACATCCTGTTATTGGATGGGATGGAGGAAATTCTCCATGACCGGCTCGGTGTGGAAAGCTTCTGAGTGATTGTAGATACAGGCATATATTTACCAAGGCTAGCTGTATAGGACTTCAGCCATTGTTTACATTTAATTGTGTGAACATGTGCTGCCTTTAGGACCAACACATGTGCCATGTACACATACAACACTACTAGCTGCATTTTTTGTGCAAGCAATGCAGCACATACCTTGTATCTGCCTCGTCATAGCTGGTCCGCATCGTTTAAATATCTAGATCAGGTTTGGACTCCTGTACTTCATCTTTCCTCTGGAATCCACTACATGTTTAGTCTGCAGAGCATTTGCGATCGCATCGTTTGATACGAAGCATTCCATGTCTGCGTTGCAAACAAACATGACTAGGAAGCCAAATCTGTTGCTGAGGACTGACAAAGATCTATCTTGTACTATTATTATGATTTAAAGAGAATGCTTTAAGAGTTGTTTGCTTGATACCAACCTTAACTAAAGTTTCTTTGTTTTGAATAAAATTAGCAATGTTCTTGTTAAAAGGTCGTCATGCATGAACAACAATTTCGACAAATACATCTGACAGTTCATAAAAATTCATTACTCCTACGGGTGTCCTAAATGTTATTACTAGAGCTTACACATCCATCAATTGGCATGTAGTGCTAGCAAAGATACCCTCTGGTAGACTTGTCACACACTTGACATATCACAGTGCCTCGAACGGTTTTGTTTCCATTTTAGAGACTGTGAATTGTACATGCATTGGTAATTAACATAGTCATCACCTCAGTTTGCAACAATTTGTGTTGACCCACTTTCTGGCCAGACTGGAGGTAGTGATAAGGTTCTGCAGGATATTGCCGTATGCCTTCATACTGTATTAGTTTCCCTTGGTATCTGATATTGTTACACAGATGGATGTGAAATTTCAGCGACATGGATTTGTGAAAGGGACTGATGAATTTGAATTGTATCTGACCATTATCAAATACGACGAGTCTTTCAATCGAAAAATCGTTGAACTGTACATGATCGAGGCGTTATATATTCGGAGATCACCATTCGTAAAAATGTCAGTAATAATATTATGGAGAACATCACAGGAAAGATCATAGGCAAACAGTTTGAATCAAAGTAGAACTGAAAGTATGTTATTTTCATCTTCACTGTCCCGTTTCATTCTGCTGGGAATGGTTCAACAGTAAATTATTTGATAACCATGCCGTCGTTTTGTTGCAATGCATATTCACACCACATATGTTCAATATTAAAGTTGTTTTCATAAGTCCTATGATACCATCGCCATTTTCAAGTTGCACGTGCCACTCCTGGTTGTGGTAAGGGTCCACTTGTTAAAATGATTTGAATTAACTGATTCTCACAAAGTAAAGTTTGCTATGTGGAACACTTTGACTCCTTCGTGTAACTGTTCCACATCAGTCAAGATTACACAACTGCATTTTGCATATTTAACGCAAATATAACAATGAAATTTTGGAAGCATGCGACCAAAAACAACACGGTGAAACCCATAGGAACGATATTGTTTGGCTCTGACAAAGAGGAGTAGAATGCAGATCACACTCATAAAACTACCAATATTATGTATTTACTCCTTACACTTTGCTGAATATTAACACCGACATGTGATTACAAAGTTGGATTGATGCCAATGTCGTTACAAGTGGATCATAAATGTGTGGATCATCTGCATGCGCTGCATTAACTAAATCTTCATTTGGTCCATGCTCCTGATCCTTTAGTCATAATTAGACTTGTAGATGAAACAATGGACACTCACCTTGCAGTGTGAGATTGATTTTACAGCTATTTCTCCTACAATTGGTCTCATAATTCCATTTTTCTATCCAGATATTGTCCAATCCAGATTTTGTGTGTGTGTGTGTGTGTGTGTGTGTGTGTGTGTATTGTTTGTCCCGAGATTATAAGGAAGCTCTTTCAGGCATTGTAACTTCCTAACTTGGGTACCAGGCCATCCCTTGAACTGTGATATTGTCCATTTCAGCTCCATTAACGAAATAAATAGAGCTTGGTTAATTGGGCCCCGAGTGGCCGAGTGGTCTAAAGCGCTGTCCGTTACGGATCACTGCCATCTCACCTCTGTCTGCGTGGGTTCGAGTCTAGGATTCGGCGAATGTGGATATGTGAGAAAACTTGCCAGTAGCTTTTCGTGGGTCAGTGGTTCTTTCCGGTGATTTCCCGGTTTCTTCCTCCACCATTAATACTGGCCGCCATGTATAGCCTATCGTGTGCTGAAGAATGGTGTTAAGCCCAACAACAACAACAGAGCTTGGTTAGAATGAAGCTCAAATTTGTTTGCTGAAGACAGGCTACTGAATGTTTAACGTTTTGTGCAATTTAATTAATTGACAAATTGGTATGTATGCAACTGTTTTGTGTCCTTGATTTACAGATGCCCCGGTTAGTTTTAGTTGTTTATATTGGAATATAAACATAAATGTCATGTTTGTTGCTGTATCTTATAAATGGGAATTATGGTAACACATTTCCTTTGCAAACCTTTCTGCTTTAAATTTCCTAAGCTGTTTCTCGAGGGGTTACTTTGACGATGTTGAGAGGGATAGTAGTTTTATTGTTTCCGGAACGCTTACTGTCGTATGTTTTGATAAATCAGTGTCATTCACCAGGACAACAGGTTGTCTTATCTGCCATACCCTTTTTTTATATGCCATGCGAAGTGGTTTTACCGTCTGGATTGGCATTATTGGTTTCTATGTTATCTGCAGAAGTCTAAAAAAAAACATTCTGGAACCAACCAGGATGTGATTATAGATCATTTGCTCTCTATCTATTATGGCTGTCAATTGTATATCAATCTGAAGGATACTTCTATAGCTATCTGAATGAAAACCACAATAGAATTACTCCACTAGCTGGATCTAGTAGCGATTGCTCCGGTGGCTATAGTAGTTAGAGCGTCCGCAACTGCCACATTTGGAGCTCATCATTGAACGTTAGAATTTGTCTGCCTGGTGTCAGGATAATGTGAAGTTGTGGTATGTGATGTCACGTGTCTGAGGCATCATTCCACCGTTTTAGGCATTAAATATAAACTGAAAAACTGCAGATATCGTAGCGATATGACGCAAATTATTAAAGCTACGTTAAAATGCCAGAACATACACACGATGATCTATTAGTCAGGTGTACACTAGATTCGATGCCAAAATATTTAAAAGTAAATTCATTCTTTCGTTAGTCTCTACCCTAATACTCTAGACAAAACAATGTGCAATACTAATCACCCTAAATCTTTTGGGGTTCATGTTTATCATAAATCTGTCCTCAAGAGCATGTTGTCAGAAGGGAGTAGCCACCTTGCAATAAATGAAACAATGGACGGAATAATATTCATTGCCGAGCATCCAGCCAATTGTATGAAGGCTGAAAATGTATATATAATCGCAAATTCGAGACAACATGAATTTTGTAGAAAAACTTACTTCCATTTGCGACTTGAAGATTACTTTTCCACTCAGCTTTAATCATAGACTGCCAATGAGAAAACGGATACGACTGAATTGATAAATGAGAGGTTTATAGGATGCCAATACCTCTTTTATTTGAAATGATCTTCATACCAGTATATATATATATATATATATATATATATATATATATATATATATATATATATATATATATATATATATATATATATATATATATATATAACACAGTTTCCACAAATATATTTAATTAAATATGGTTTCGACACAGATATATTAAACATTCTTTCCACGCATATATATATATATATATATATATATATATATATATATATATATATATATATATATATATATGTATATGTATATATATATATATATATATATATATATATATGTATATATGTGTGTATATGTATATGTATATGTATATGTATATATATATATATATATATATATATATATATATATATATATATATATATATACACACACACACACACACACATATGAAACGTACTTCCCACACGTGTGTTAAATATATTTCAACACAGATGTGTTAGACATAGCAACATTCAATGCTTTTGTAGGCAATGCAATAATTTTTAATTAGCAAATATTATGGCTTTATCAGATGTTAACAGCGTCTGAAAACTCGCGTATTGGCCAGCTTGTTTCTTGCAATTCTGGACATTACACATCATAATAGAGTATGGCAAACTAATTATTAGGTTGCAGCCGACCCTAAACATTTGGATTTTTTTTTGCCAATTTGTCATCGAATCTGCTCGTCAGCATACTTGTTTTACCTGTTTTTATTACATGACAATAGTACATTACACACTATGATCTTTCTTGTCTCCATCCACGAAACGTTTGTACGTAGGTAAATATAATTTTCTCTTTTAGCAATCCTATCGTTATTCTGGTTTGGACCATCTTATGGATCAATTGTCAGCAACGTTGGCTTTACTTGCATTTATAATTGCCACAATGCCTTATGAGTGTTGCAAACATGAAAGAGAGAGAGAGAGAGAGAGAGAGAGAGAGAGAGAGAGAGAGAGAGAGAGAGAGAGAGAGAGAGAGAGAGAGAGAGAGAGAGAGAGAGAGAGAGAGAGAGAGAGAGAGGGACAGAGACAGAATAAATACTTTGTTTCCAACGAAAAAAATACCTTTTAATGATAGTAGACACCGGCTTACATCTATAGATTTGTAGATGTGCCATGCATTTCTTTTACTTAATTGCTATTGGGAAGCTGATGACGACCTCAGAGGTAGCCAACACTTTCTAATATACTTTAGATATAGTAATTCAAAACACCAGCGGCTAGGGCTGAGATGGAAGTTGACTGAGGTGAATTAGGAAATGCATTATTGACTACAGGAAAAATGATAGTGAATCATTTCAAAAACGTGGTGAATCCAGTACTTTTATTTGTAAAGATACTACATCGCACAATTGGGGAAAGAATTTCAAACTTTTGGCGTTTCATAATGGTATCACAGCATTATTAGTTCATGATGCTTTCACAAACAGGTCCTTAAATATTTCAATACCGATTCATCAGTTGAACATTTAAATAGGAAGCGTACATAACAACGTAAAGATCGTTCCACTTTTAGGATTATTAGCGAGAGCATGAAGAAAACATATTGAACCTAAATTAGTATGGAGTATAGAACATACAAGTTTTGAAAAAACTTAAACACAACCTTACCGATCATTTCAAGAAATCAGATGAGTTAGCAAAGACCCTATTAGAAATTGCAAATACACTGACAGAAACAGTTTCCAAAACTCCTCCCAGCAAAACTTGGTAGGCCTGAATAGTTTGTTAAAAATGCTCACAAACTGACTCTTCCGTATACCTTGAAGCTCTCTCCTAACTGATATAAACTAATATATCACATTTTCTGTATGCCAAAATATCAAAACATCTACACTTCAAAAATAATGTAAATATTTCAAATATTTTATTCTGACATCACCAACTAGGTTATCAAAACCTGGCAAAATAATATTTAACATTTTCGAATACAGAAAGCCCTTAACAAAACCTCTTGGTTCAGGATAAAATCAATGAAATCAGTTTAAAATAAAAATCCCCCAGAATGCAGTGGGTTGCAAACATGGCGACAAGGATGGAGCTACCAGAACAACATATCATGACAAGGTATTGAACTGGTTATATAACAGTTTTCGTTGTTATAGCTAAATGTACAGCCATATTCAAACTATATCGAAATCTCCTAGCACAATAAACACAAAATATATTATGTCTTCGGAATTCCTTTCTATGCTGAATGCAAGATAAATCTGAAATTTGACAACCCGTTTATATTCCAGCTATTGATGCACATTAACTGCTTAGATAATCTATCAAAATCATTATACACTGTCGGCTGCCTAGTCACTTTGGTATTAGGGGTCTTGAAAGGAAACTAAATTGTTTTTTGCTGTCCATCCTGTTGGTCAGAGAATTTATATGTCAACGTACTGAAGATATTTTGGGATACACCAGACATTGGACTTAAAAAAACAGATTTTAATTACTTTACAGCTGTAAATTTATTCTTTCATGTTGAACAAATTTTGAGAGGTAATTAAAATCAATTGCCGTTCCAAATGTTACGTTCTAATACGTAATGTTTATTTCGACTACTTTATCTCCTTATAGTTACATTGATTTACAAATCGTTATATTTACATTTTCATAACCTGACCGTGTAAACATCATTTTTCAGGCGTGCCGTTAAAAATTACTACTACTTCTACCACTACTATAACTAATACCTTCTTTCAGTAGTGACTAGGTGGAACTAGACGCTACATGTCTGAGGCATGATGTCTCAGTGCAAGACATTACCATAAATTGTCACTCAGTTATTATGATAAACCTAGTTCGTCCATATGCTTTTGAAATAGTCATATTTGTAAAAAAAATTACAAGGTACGATGTTGAAATGTTTAGTAGAGGAAGTAGCAAATGACAGTGGGATACTTCTATTTTTATAATATTTCTAAAAGTAAAGTTAAACATTGATGTAAATAGTTTGTATAAACTTGCTAATGACGCCATACAATATTACTGACGTAACTTGAACTAATATTGCATATGCTCTGAATAGTTTAAAGAATACAAGTTTCTCTGTAAGCAAATACATGCTCCATAACATTGAAAATTATGTTTTCCGTTTGAATAGCTGATTAACTGCTATAAACCAACGCCTAATCTTTAAGTTATCCAAAATGTCTCTTCCATTTTAAGCTGAAGTTCCGCCCAGTGTTTAAGCAAATCGATTCATTCTATAACACAGGTGCGACATTTCGTGGAATTTAAATGGAACTGCGAAAACCAAATATTAGACCACAAAGGTCACATAGACCGCTCTGGTGGCCTAGTGGTTACAGCGCCCACCTCAGATGCGAGAGGTCGTGGGTTTGATCTCCGTCTGAGTCATGCCAAAGACGTACAAAATGGTACTAATGTCTTCCTCTCTTGGCGCTCAACATTAAGACGATAGCGTTAGGACTGATCGACCTAGTGTGAGGATAATGCGACTAGGTGGAACATAATGCTACATGTGTGCGGCATGATGTCCAAATGCTAGACATCACTATAAACTGCCACACTGCAGACATCATAACGATATGACTATAAAATTGTTAAAGCCACGTTAAAAATCCAAATCACACAAATTACGCAATGGTCACATAGTTCTTATACACAGGATTTTATCGTTAGTTTGCTAATTCTCACACAGAAGACATTATGTATCTTTCACAAAAGATAACTAAATGTTGAAGCAATTTATCATAATATTATAATAAGTGTATTAACATCAAACGAAATGAAGCGAAATGAAAAATGAATTTAATAAGAAGCATGTTCGGTGACGGTGAAGATCGAATCGTAACTCTATTTGATCCACCATTGTTATATATATATATATATATATATATATATATATATATATATATATATATATATATATATATATATATATATATATATATATATATATATATATATATATATATATTTACTTAAGGAACGAGTGCATAAATGATAGAAACAATTTCAACGTCTCAAAACCATACATTTTAACAGAATGTATGTTTTGCCAATGTAAATGTTATAACAATATCAAAGGCACAGTTTTTATCTAGTAGACTGTTTATCTAACTATTTATCTATTTATTGTCATGTTCCAACATAAAAAGTAACCGACGTCGTTCTAATCTCCTAATCCTTCTCTATTACAACGTAACCATTTTACTACAACAGTTTACTGAGTGCAAACAGACGTTAAAAGAACTGAATCATAAAAATCAATTAAAGGCTGAAAGAATTATCATGTAGCATCAATAGGGATTGAGTAAAAATCATAATCATCTGTTAAGAGATGAAAGCAGTATATAAAGCCAACCTTAATACCGACAATATCAGATATTCATTATAATAATCCCCGTAGAACAAACTGTACTGATCGTTGATGCTTATCTTGCTGTAATCATCATTACCCAATAAAAACAACAGCAAAGAAACGTACAAAAAGAGTATTAGGTATTGTAGTGGGAATTTTCGGGAAATCATTTTAAAGCTTATTGAAGTATTTAAAGCTTTCGTTTGCAATTCAATCCAGATTTATGAACACATGTCTAGGTGCATGCAGGACAAATTGATCTAGGAAATTGCAGCTTAAATAAACTGTATTTGCAGAGGGAAGACGTAGTCAGATTCCTTTCCAGATACTGCATATTGTGTTCCCTACGGCGTTACTATGACAGGAAAATGAAGCGGTGCTAAAGGGAATGGGGATGACTGTGTTAGTTCATGCCTCATGAACAGTAAATGAATAGCTTTTATTTGTCAGCTAATGCTATATTTAGTTCGTTCCTCACATCATTTCATAACTTTCAGAAGTTCTTTTCTTGTCTTCCATGATACACGGAATTGATTAAAAGCTATAAAGAGTCAAACGAAGACTGATGGAATCACGCAGCCTCTGACACAATACATATACATATACATATACATATACATATACATATACATATACATGTACACACACGTCAGAAAATAACACATCTCTGCAATGCATGTTTAGAATTTATGAGAACGTATTTAATATTATTGTTTATTCATAAATTGCCTAATTCTATAATGAATATTGTTATTATGTTCATAAATAATCATACTAATTCCATTGAACCAGAAATATGCGCTTTCTTTTTATTATATTTAATTTTTGTTTTTCTTCAACAAACTTGTATTTTGTTTAAAGTATTATGATTTCGTGGTTTCACCACTTTAGACAAACTCCCAAACTCAGTTTCTCTTTCATTCTTTCTGTATAGGAGCGTTAACTTGATACGAATAAAGATATTACGACTATTAATATCATATATTATTGTATGTCCTGGTTGATATCTCCAACTGATACATGCTAGGATTTTACGACGGGGACATGAACACCAAATTTGTGTCGCACGTTCATATGTGTCATATCATACAGTAGTACAACATATGCTTATAGTATACACTATGTTGAAAATAACATTTTTTTCCATGTTTGCCAGCATGCCTGCTAAGGCATGGAAAACCTTTCCAATAAATACTTTTCATTTATTAATTCACTCAAAACGCACATGGATGTATCGCGAGCGTTAGATGAAACTCTAAGGGAAAATAAGGATGTGGGTTTTTTTCCAGCTTATGTCTTTTGGACAATCCTAGTATGCACGATGGACCCGATATCACGAAATACAACGAATCCATCAGTTTGGCACAGAGTTATGTTTAATGTGGCAAATTCTTTTATTTTGTCGTCCTGTATCGCAGTAATAGTCTTTGGGACAAATGAGGTCTTCATTTGTCCCTGTCAGCCTGAACTGCCAAGATTAAACGATGGCCTAGTATAGAGATATTAAAGGGAACTTTTCACTTATGCACGTTCCTAATTTGGAAGTTAACAGTTAATTTTCTTTTAGAACCATCTTAAACTGTTTCCAACCAAATGGATCATTTCATTTCTGTTACAAAAGTTAAGCAATAATGAAACATCCAAATATAAATTTGATGACTACTTATTTTTACATTTAGTGTTATTCTGTAGCAACATACATTTCTTTCTCACCTCTGAGATGTCCGCGAAGGACGCCGTGAACAATCGCTTCGAAATAAAAGACGTTAGAGACAAGGTAAGTAGAAGTTAGCACTCAAACAGTCACATAACAAATATATGAAGTGTTGACTTTCCGTGCATATACAATGATGATTCAAAGAGTTAATTAAAATACATTATCTACGAATTATTTGGCGAAAATGTATATAATTATCACGAAATTCCGATCAATTTCATGCACGTTTTATGTGATATTTGGCTACCTATAAAACCGGAGAACAACTTTCGGAATCTTGATATGGTGAAAATTAGTTGCCAAAGAACTAAAACATTGGATATGCTTAATCACATGAGAATGAACCCTATTTATATTAACTGATTGACACAACGACTCTAAAACAAAAGCTGTTGACTTTAAACCTGTCGGATGTTATGTAACTCATTGCGCATTAATCCATCTAAAAAGCTACATCAAATTCAAGCCGTGCGTGGATTGGTCATGGCGATTTCCTTTAAACGCATACACGTAAGTCTGAGAAAGATGTCATAATCATTTTATCACTTCGATTTAAAGTGCTATAAATTACATAATATTGAAAGAAATTACGTACTCTCAGACCAGCGTATCTAGACCTCTGAAGTGAATTACTACTTAATATAACTAATGTTCCTCCTATATTAAGAACGTACAGGCTCCGTTGAGATATTAAAAGCCCGTGTTTGTGTGGTAAATCTATTTAGTGGAAAATATTGTATGTCATCACATATTATGGAGACTGGAAACGAGCTGTTAAATAATTTAGTAGTCCAGTCACTGTCTGTGGTAATGCAAGTTAATCCTTTAATGTAATTATCCATTGAAGTGTATGGACTTGGGACTAAATAATTTAATTATTTTTATATCAGAAAAGTTCGAAATTATCTAGTAAGTTTCTCTTGTTAGTTAGTCGAGTTATTTTATGTTTAATTTCAATTACTAGTTTCTGTAAGGCCGTGTCTCTACTAACACAATGAGTGGAGAGTATTAGCAAAATCAAGTATTGGGATAAAAAGGGCGTTCGTTTTACATTTTCGAACCCAAAAATGAAGCCTATCAAATCAGTCAGAAGTTTATAATATGGATCGACATATCTATGACGGATGAGGTTTATAATATGGAAATACATATCTGGGACGAATGTTTTTTTTTTGCAATATGGAACGATAGTTCTATGACGAATGAGGTTCATAATATAGAAATACATATCTGGGACGAATGAGTTCTTACAATATGGAACGACAAATCTTTGGCGAATGAGGTTTATAATATGGAAATAAATATTTGGGACGAATGAGGTTTATAATATGGAAAGACATATGGGACGAATCAGGTTTTAAAATATGGAACGACAAATTTGAGACGAATTAGGTTTACTGATATGGAACAACATCTCGGAGATGAATGAAGTTTTTACCTCCCTCAACGTCCATTGGAAAGCTGGAAGCATATACAGTTAGTGTTGCGTAATTTATGCCCCATAAGCGGCTAATCGAAATGAAGATCTCTGTGGATCTGCCAGAGGACAGAGGTTAAACGGGACGTCCCCTTTTTTCTTTTTCCCAGACTGAAATTGTTTGATCCTAAACTTAAATGTACCCGTAATTTTTCTTGTCATTTGCATGATATTTCTACAGTAACATCTCTCATTTTAGGTACGGTAGGAAAAAAAATAGACTTTGTAATTGCGGATGTTTCCCGGTATTAAATAATTGAAACGGTGAGTTAATTCATTTACGATGATGACTGGAAAGTGGAATAAAAGTGAAACAAAAATGTAATAGTTACTTTCTAAGAATTTCAATATAGGATTCAATTGATAATTTAATTTAAATCGCCGTTTTATTCATAGATGTTGATACCAGGTCCAAAGCTAAATAGAGTTAACGACTATAACGATTTCCCTATCAGTACATTAGCTGAATCATCGTTATCAGCGTACGACAATTACAACTTAGTAAAACAATCTTGCATATGTTTCTTTAAAATGAACTAACTTATACATTTATCTTTAATGTTTCGTTGAGAAGTCTTTTCCATATTTACTACAAACGCAAAACGTGTTCATGTATTAATATAATTATGTCCGTGATGCTGACCAATCATTTTAAATTCCTGTTGATATTGGTACCATGGTAAGACGGACTCATTGTTTATTCTCACGTATTACATCTTCGTCTTGAATAAAACAAACTTTGTGCTAAAATCATATCTCACTAGTAAAAATAGAATCCCCAATCCGAGAAAAATATTCATTGCAATTAAATACAATGAAACAAAAATAAAAATAAGAATTTTAAACCTGACACACAAGCAATTTAATCACATATACGTAACTATATATATATATATATATATATATATATATATATATATATATATATATATATATATATATATATATATATATATATATATATATATATATATATATATATATATGCATTCATGCATTCGACATTATATTTGGATTAAACTTTTAAACTGAACATGTTGACCTTTTTAATTGTGTAAAACGAAAATTTTATGTTAGTTTTGTTGCTAGGGCTTTGAGGAATACATGCTTGCATATATATTAATTCTTTCAAGAAATTAAGGAATTCCTAATATAAAAAGCAAAGGTCGAACCGATTTTGTTGGTAAAATGTTATTGTATTACAATCGTAGGAAATCTCTCTTGACAGAGGATTATGGGATTATCCCTGTGAAACCTAGTTCATTATGCTCAAATATAATTCCAATTATCTCAACATAGCTCTTGGGTGTTTTTTTTATTCAGTGACGATATATTAAGATTATGTTTTGTGAATAACGTTTCTGGTTTGCAATGACGCTTGCTGCAAACGATTAATGAACTAAACACTTTAATGTTGAAATGGTAACTCAATGGTGACATATATTTATAACTTCATCATAAGCTTACGTAAAGTTGTGTGGGTTTGAATCCGATGATTTTCACTTCTAGAGTGATACTAAATATTTGGAGATAATTTAAAAAATATTTTAATAAATAAAGGAGAGCACAATCATATTACTTTGGTTTATTTTTTCATGGATACTAATCAGTCTTTTAATAACAAAAGCTGTGAGATTTAGAGAGATTCTAAGCCATAATGAAGAAAAAATATTATAGTATTAATGACACAAAAAGTTACAAATACTTCTAATGTCTAAATTTTCTTCAGAGGGATGAAAATGGACCTTAAACACAATATTCGTTCAGACGTCTTTGAACATTCGGATCACTCTTACTTATAGGGCTATTTTCCCATAGGTTTATTTGTATTAGCATAGTGACACTGGGATTGTGGTGTTATACAAGAACGTTGAATCCAATTGAAGCCTATGACGATATTCATCGAAAAAAGTATTAAACCTTAAATCACTCTGATTCGTGTTTTGAATTTACGAAGGTCGTTTGATTTGCTTTTAGAGAAAAAGGCAAGTTACGAACGCAGAAGTCGGCCTATTCCAGGTTGCCGCTTTTGAACGGTATTTAGTGTGGAACAGAAATAATGCTTAAAATTCTTTGTATGCTGAATAATTTAAATAAATAATGGAAACGTACTTTAATACCATGTGTTTTATTAGTATTAACCCATGCAAATCATTTGCTTTTTTAAAGTCCTTATATGTCTTTGTACCTGTTGCTATTCGACATCACGACTGGATCCAATCCCAAATCTATCAATCTGATTTCAAAGAAAGAACTTTTTACCTGATGAAAATAGTGATTGCAAGCAACAATATCTTTATTCTCCTTCATCCGGTTTAACAAGAATGATTATATGAAAGTGGTGTCTGCTTTCAATTACATATGTCAAGCGTGTATTCCCTGAACACCACTTATTTATTATTGGCTGTCTCTCGACAACGATTACTGTAAAATATTTATTGATATAAAAACTGATATTTTTTAATATACAGGGAGATAATTATGACGTTGTCAACAAACTGACAGGACGATTTACAATCTGTAATGTTTTATATAATAGCAAACTTTGAAAAGGAAATATCTATTTGGGCATGCTGAGAGTTTTTGATGTCTCATGTGATTGTAAGTGTTATAGATTGTCTGAACAATCACTTTAGTGCAGCGAACTGAAATTCCCCATGTCTGCTCCAGAGAAAGACAATAGCAAACCGTCCTTTACTTTAATGAGTTATATGAAACCATCAACTATAATATTCTGACTTGTCGTAATATTGATGCTGAAAAATCTCTCATTTATTAGAGACTAATAAAAGCCATTATTGTGAAGCTGTTTCCTACGATGAAGATGATTTGTTTTGTTTTGTTTCAAATGTTTTTATTACATATATATAAGAGGCATGATTTCTTTTTTGTTTAAAAAGTTTCTAAAAAGAAAAGATATTATATATGATCAAAGATAGACGGCGCAAGTCACAAAAACAATTAGTTAAGGATTAATGTTTGTTTTAAAGACATTGGAATAACTCTGTATCATACTATTACATCAGTCGCACAAGACGGCATTTTCTGAGTGACATGGAAAGACGAATGAGGTTTGTAGAGGGTCAGAGTGTATCATGTAAAACTGGTAAGACACGGCATCATATCTACGAGGTTAGTAGGAAGTTAGAGGATATCATTTTAAATTAATTAGATACGGTATCATATTATTTTAAAACTGAGAAATGTTATAAAGCTTGTCTAGCAAGAAATGTCACTGAAGCACACACGCTTAGGTTTTATTCAATCGGATATAATAATAATAATAATAATAATAATAATAATAATAATAATAATAATAATAATAATAATAATAATAATAATACATGACTCTTGAAAACTACAGAATATTTATTTGGGCAATATTATCACATAAGCTGCGTACGGATGATAATAAATTGGCGTTCCACTGGACGTTTGAGAATACTACGTTGGGAAAGTTAGATTTGCTTTTTTAGACCAGTGTTCTCATGAATTTTCAATGGCATTATCTATCACTGTTTTGCACCTGCCCATTGGTTTAGACTCAGTCGACAGCAACTCAATTCAACTGAATGTCCTTTCGAGCTGCAGTGTTTGTCGAGCTTCGAGTTAACTTTGTTGTAAATGTGCCTCGTGTGGTTTTTATTCATTCATTTTCAGAAATCAACAGTTTCGATAATATATTAAGTGACATTGATTTTGCGTATCAGGAAATGGATTTTTGTTTTACATCATAACTTCGAATATATAGTAAGATAATTACTGTCGTCGAACGATTTGATATCGGACATATAAATTATAAACTAGACCGCGCTTATCTCTATAGCAGTATGTGCTTTAATCTGTGAATTGCCTTGAACTTACCTTGGCACTTACAACATGGTTCCAGATAATTATTTGTGTATGGCATGGGTATTTCAAAGTGATGGGTGTATGGTACACAACCATTGAACCTTTTCTAAACAAAAATCTCAAACCTTTGGAAGATTCAATCTATTGCCAGTGCTTTTGTTTTACATTTAGGCCAAGAGGGAGAAAGGAACAATGTTGTTGTGGTCCTTAACGCCATTTTCAGAAAACGATAGGCTATACATTGCGGCCAGTATTAATGGTGGTGGAAGAAACCGGGAAATCCTTGGAAAGAACCACCGACCCACGAGAAGCTACTGGCAAGCTTTCTCACATATCCACATTATCCGAATCTTAGACTCGAAATCACGCAGACAGAGGTGAGATGGCAGTGATCCGTAGCGATGAATGATTTAGACCAATCAGCCACTCGGGGCCCCGAAAGGAACAATGAAGTTTTTTTTCTTTGTTTGCTGGTTATCTTAGTTTTGTATTTCAAAAGGACTCCTCTATCGAATCTTTTAGTTTTGTTAATTCTTTGTATTACAGGTACGTTCCCTTGCAAGAGGGGGGGGGTACATCGAGCATCCTAGAAGATGCTGTCCTCAACTGATCTTAGAATCGACGTTCTTGGTGAATATTCAAAATATTTTCCAATTGCAGCCAGTTTTGATTCGTTTTGTTTCCATATCGTCACTGAATCTCTACAAGCTTAGACGTCTATTAATTTCCTCGGTGAGGTTGTTTAAACGTCTTTTGATTTCCTCGGTGAGAATATTTAGACGTCTATTCCTAGGTGAGGATGTTAAGTTAGAGTCTTCCTTTAAATATATTGGCATTCGTAATTGCAATTTAAGTACACATCCAGTATTATTAATTTGCAGTAAGTGTTTGGTTGCTGAATTCGCAGCTGCTAAACTTAAGTAAAAACATTACCAAATATTTATTGAGAGGAGAGATTTCAGGTCGTCCATACTTGCAGGTTGTGATATCTTCCTCATGTGTGATGCTTGCAGGCTGTGATATCTTCCTCATGTGTTAAGCTTGCAGGCTGTGATATCTTCCTCAAGTGTGATGATGCTGTAAAAGGCAACATAGACCAATGTTGACAAGGTCAGTTAGTTTTTGATGTTTTGTTAAGGTACGCAGTAACATCTTGGACTTGGGAAAGTTTTTCAACTGAAGGCCGAAGGTGCTAATAAGTTGGTTCATAATTTATTTGAGTTTGCTTTTCAGAAATAGTTGGCTTCTGTGGGTTCAGGATTTGTGTTTCTCAGGGAGTAAATAAAACCTTTATGGCTAAGAGTCAGCAGTTATATATTACATTCAGTGTGAATTATCAGGTCAGCATTTGGTACGAAAATGTACATTACTGTCATAGGTTCGTTCATTAAAAATATCCATAAGAAATTTAATTTTCAATAATTGTCCACTTTAAATACATGCGTATGAATGACAATCTGTATACTATGGAACAAAACCAGTCTTTAACTAGCCGTTTAATTCTTTTGGGAACGCTTAAGGGACAGTATTAACATCTTAAGCACCGTCATTAAACTTACCTTAAATATTGGTACTCTAAAAAGCTCGCATTTATCAATCATTGCTTCTCATCTCAGTGAACGTTGGTTCCGGTCTCTGGCTTGGCACTATGTGGATATATAAGAGATGTGCCAGTAACGTCAAGTGATCCTTACCGGGGTTTTCCCTAATACTTCCTCCTCCACCTACACTGGCCACCATATATAGCCTGTCTTGCGCTGAGAACTGGCGTTAAACCACAACACAACAATGCTAGATATTGTATCTTACAACATTGTGAATGTCAACCTGAAAATGTGTCATTGCACCGATCTTAAAATGAAGAAGTAATATTTATTTATATGAGGTTTAATTATCTTCAGCCGTTTCCGATAACGCACAAGGCATTCACACTTTTCAAAACTCCCTGAACGTATCTTACCGGAACGTGCTGCTAAAATGACCCTATTACTAGAACCAACTGATTTTAAAGCACCATATACTAATTTGAAACGTTGCATCAATGACTGTTTACGTCAGAAATGGCAGGCATCATGGAATTATGCCATTATTATTAATTATGTGAATAATAAATTATTCATAAATTATTATAAATTATTAATAAATTATTATTATCAATTATGTGAACTTCATACCATCAAGCCAATCATATGAGAATGGACTCCTTCCTACAGAGTGTACCGTAGAGAGGAGGTTGTCATTGCTACACTTCGAATCGGCCATACTTATTTGACCAACTCCTACATACTAAAAGGAGAAGACCAACCAGAATGCATATCTTGCAATGAACCATTCACAGTTAAGCACTTTATGCTGGAGTGTTTCGACCTCCAATCTACACGTAATCAATATTACAATGTGTAAGACATGAAGGAGCTCTTTAATACAGTTAGTATTTCTTATGTTATAGATTGCCTTAAAGAAGTAACCATATATCATAAGTTATAACTTTTATGTTATCATCTTAAACATTTTTATGTGCTATATATGTACGGTCGCTAGATTTTAATTACCTTTCATATGTTTTCGTTGTCATACATTATTTGCAATCCCCGTTGATCGGGAAACTTTATGTTTTATCACCGTTACCATTCTTATTGTTTTACCTTTAGCTATTTGGTTTCGTATTTGGTCGATACAGACCCTTTTTACCATTTGTATATAATAAAGGATATAACCTTTTGTATGGCGCTAAATGACCTCTTTGTGCTGTTGCGCCGTAAAAATTCAACCAAACAACCAACCGGAACGTGATATGAACAGCCAAAATTTAATATGACTTTTAGGTATGGTTATATTTAACAATCGCGTTTTACTGTCGTCAGTTTTCATTGGATGACTCAATATTGTCAAGAGCAGTCATTATATCTGAGTACTTGTCAGACCAAGAAATGGAGTAAGGAAAATAAAGTTAATCATGTTCGGGATCTTTTCCTTGGCATACATATTATATCCACAATTAGTTTCAAAGCAGTGCATATGGAATTTATGACGATGAATGCAAAAAAGCTGAGCAACAAAGAATAGGGAATATCTTCGTCTATCCATTTCTCTACGAGATACGAACGGTTTCCAAGTCATGGAGACTAAAAAGCATATATATATATATATATATATATATATATATATATATATATATATATATATATATATATATATATATATATATATATATATATATATATAAGATTAGTGAAGAAACATCGTTCTTTCTCTTAGAGTAGTCAGTTTAATTTAGGTGATTGTAAGATACAGTTTGGAAACAAAATGCCCTTCAGATAAAATCTATAGCGTCGATTGACAATTGTTATATCTCCCTGTCTCTTTCTCTGTATGTCTTCTCTCTCTCTCTCTCTCTCTCTCTCTCTCTCTCTCTGTTCTAAGCAAACTCTGATAGTGATAAATATTTTCAGACATTTGCTTACAATAATACATACATGCTATAGGCAAAAATGAATATATGCTCTTTCCAAAAACATTTTGCATTTGTTTTCCTGATAGTAGGCATGAGAAAAAAAACACAAATAAATTCCGAATAACGTAATTAAAATGAATATTCTGGTCAATAGCTATACTGGAAAAAAACCAGAATGCATATTTATGAAACTTTTTGTGTCTGATGAATAAATGATGGGTAGAAAACAAAAGATGCAATCAATCAGTAAGCTAGTTATATCTACACGGTGGAGACACTGTCAAATCATTTACAACGGTATTTAATACATACAGTGAAAGCGTTTACTCCCACAAGAAGTTAGTGTTTTGAAGATGTACTATGTTCTATCATCTTAATAGCAACCATACAGAATATTTTATTTTGAAAGAGAATCGATGTGTGACAAAACTTAAGTTATGTTGGCGTATCCTCTCAATACTTAATACTCACATTTTATAAATAAGGCATTGAATGTACAAAAATAAGGTGCAGATTTCGTTGAGTAAAAACGATTCATTGAGACGCTTTGAAAATGATTATACTTAAAAGAGAAGTTTCTAAAACGTCTGACCCACAACAGTTCTGTTTTATTCCTTGCTTGCCAAACGAGTCGAAGCAAGACCGTATTTTAAAATATATGGTCATATTACTGTTTTAAATATAGCCAATAATCAACGTTACGGAGAGTAGAAAGAGGTGTTGAATCCATTAATATCAAAATCATAAATTGGATTTATTAAAGGTGGGTACTTAGGTAAACGTTTGATTAATATATGATTTAATATGTTATGCAAAACCAGTATTATTCATGGTCAGCTTGTTTCTTTTGATTTTGAAGAATTGTTTGAAACTGTCTCAGGGATTTTTCTGTGAATTTGTTATTTTGTTAATTGTATAAAAAATGGATTAAAATGCTCATAGGAAATATATCTTGAGCATTTATACAGAACGGTTTTACACTAGATTGCTTTACAAAGGTAAGGTTCTGCTATCAAGGAAATAACTGTATCGCCATGCCTGTTTTTAATATGTGCGGAGATAATATCAGTTTTGATAAGAGGAAATATAGCTATCAAATGTATAGTAGTAAATAATAAGGAACATGACTTCACAGTTTGCAGCAGATGCCATCTTGATCCTTCTCAGTTCTTCTACTATTATTGTGCTCTGAATCTGTTAAACGGTTTTGTTTCGAAATTTGGTCTTCGACAAAACCATGATAAAAACAAAGCAATATGGATAAAGTAAAACATTGTTGTAATTCTGTACACTATTGCGATGGATGCAACTTAATTTGGAGAGAATTCTAATTTATCATTTTAGATATAAATATTTTTTTGAATTTAGATGAAATTATCGATGTTAATTTCAACTGATTTAAGTAGACTTAATAATCACGTAGAAATTAGTATTTTATGAGAGAAACAATTGTAATTAAAACTCTAGAATCTCCAAACCTAATTACTTGTTCGTGGTTCTGCCTGTACTTTCATTTGCGGAATATTTGTAAATTGTTCTTTAAATTGTTTTGCATGGCATAAATGACAAAATCGAAATGAATATAATTAGTCAACAATGTGAGAATGGTGGCATAAATATGGTGATTGTAATAAAAAATCCTTTAAGCATTGAAATTGTCTTGTATTAGACGATTAATTAAATCAAACCTTGATGAAAATGTGTTCAAGAAACTAACATTGTGGAGTTTTTATGATTAACCATGTGAAGAAATCTAGAAATGACACAACGCATATTGTTTTCTGAGATGTAGTTAAGGCTTGGATTAATTTTAAAAAAAGAAAATTTGATTCTTTGGAAGAATGTTTAAATCTACGTATCTATGACTATTTTAACAATATCCCTGCAGATGAATCTGTGTGTTACACATCTGGTGTCATAAAGGTATAAAGTCTATAAGTGATGGGATTGATGGCCTTAACAGTAGTAATCTTGAATACTTTGAGAAAAAATTTGATACCGAGAAGAAAGATAACACTCATACGCACTAAAGTAAATAATTTTATAATAAAAAATCACGCACATACTGAACGTATCACGCATGATTTGAATATACTAGGCGTTATCGAAATTGTGTAGCTCGACTATCTTGCGGAATCCTTCATGGCAAAAGGTGACATTTGGTTTCAAGATCTACGAACAATATTAAGTCGGGTTTATCTTTACACAAGAACTAATTGTCCTGAATGGATCACACCAGGGAATTAAGGAATATAACTTCTTAGAAAGAATACAACTCCGCTAATTGTAGCCACGTTAGAGACGTTCCAACGACAATAACATATATATGCATGTCTTACATATTCTTCTCTTTGCCTTACCTACCACGCAATCTCCTTTTATCCTTGCTGTTTTCTTTTCTTTTTTGAGCTACAGAAAATAGTTGATTTATATTTGATGAATGTACAATTGTTTTTTAAAAAATAAATATAACGAACAAGTGATTTGCAATATGAATGCGTCCCAGCTTATGCATCTTTATATATCAGCTGTAGTAACAACTATTGTTTAACATCTCTTGTTCAAATGCAATCATACTAATTGTCAAGCTCAGAAGCAGTGAGACTAATTTTAAAAGTCTAAGGCAATTATATTAATGTTGAAACTCGAAGAGACTGTCATTAAATTTCAAACTCATTAGCAGTGAACCTAAGCTTGAAACACCTAGGCAGACAGACAAGTTTTCAGTCTGAGTCATTCGTGCTTATCCTTATATTCTGAGGCAGTCGTACCACAAGTCAAACTTAAAGGCAGCCATGATTTCTCCAACCCATAGGCAGGCATGCTAACTGTCAGAATGAGGCAGTGATGTAAATTATCATTCTTAGAGGCACTCGAGCTTATTATGAAAACCAGAGGAATGTGTGCTATTTATAAAGTTAAGTGGTAGTCATGGTAACTTTAAAATATCAGATGCGTCATACTAATTATCAAATTGAAGAGGGGTCACATTGAATTATAAATTCTGGTGGCATATTGGTTCCATATTTCAACATCTATTTAGTTCATTCGATACAATTTTTCTTACTTCTCATCAGAAACATTCATTGCATCGACCAGTATCCAATGTCTGATTGGCAGCCGAACAGCATAGAATGCTTGCCGGAATTTTGTTTTTATAAAATTATCACGTACGAGACCTAAGAATCAGGATATATATATATACATATATATATATATATATATATATATATATATATATATATATATATATATATATATGTATATATATATGTATATATATATATATATATATATATATATATATATATATATATATATATATACACACTCACACACACATATATATATATATATATATATATATATATATATATATATATATATATATATATATATGTGTGTGTGTGTGTTTGTTTGCTAGAGGCATATCTATCAAATAAAGTTAATTGTCCTTTGTTAAAATATGCTTGGAGTTTAGTTTGTGTAGGAATATTAAAAGAGGAAATTGTAACTCAGAAATACTTTTTGAAAGTTTAACAGTTCCTGTGTTAATTGGACGTAGCCAGACTTCAGGATTTTTATAACATTCAAAACACACAAAAGAACAATAACATGAAACTGATTGAGGTAAATGCCTCCCACGTATTTTCTTCATTTTAATTCAAGGCAAAGAATGTCTTTGATTAGCAACAAAAGGAAACATTATGGCATTGAGATAAAGATTTGTAACCAGTACAATAATCTGCGAAGTTTGCTATTTACGACAGTACCGCTTAATTATTATTGATGAATGTTTGCTTTATACAACACGTGGATGTAATGCAAATGAACATACTGTTAATTACGCGATAGAAGATATAGTACATACAAAACACTTTAAAACAAGTGAGGTGGTTATCTAACTACTATATAAGCACAGCTATTTTAACGTAACAGATGTTTGTATCTAATAGCAGTGTGATTCCTACTGCAACATGGGAAATAGGAAAGTAATCTCCAGGATCTCTCTAGTCAGGTCGGTTGTTGTCAGTATGGTGCCAAATATGTTAAATCTATGGAAGAAATACGGTGTACACGTTGTCAAACTGTATGCATATCAGTCGTTGATTAATGTATACACATATATAGCTTTCCTACACAAGACCGTGCACAGGTTTTGTGTCATAGCATCGACAATTTACATTAACTTAAATTCAATATCCAATATCGATTTTATACATACTCGCTTAGGAATGATAACCCGTGATTTATGAAGCCTTCTAAATAATTGATGCATTTCCATCTCTATTATAGTTTGACTTTTGCCTCCATGTGAAGTAAAACATAGAACAAATATTTTCCTTTATCTATGAAAGTATTTTAGTTAAATTCGTCAAGTAAGACTATAAATTAGTTTACTGACGTCATCTGTGGGATTCAACTTTGTATCTACATCATCGCAGTGGATAACCGATCAAATGCTTTCACATAAATGGAGTAATGACTACATTTCACAATGAAATTCTGAATATTGCGACTCTACTGTCCTAAAATAAACTATAGAAGAAAGTGAGACCAACAAGCTTGGAAAAATTCATCAAATAATTTATTTCCATACAATACAATGTGAAAAGAAAAACATAATTAACGTATTGCGAATTAGTTCACAAATAATAATAATAATATTGCAGATTTTATAAACTTTAATTGAAATCAAATAAATAAATCAAATGCTGGTAGTATTAATGTGTCTGTGGTAACCAGTGTAGTGGTGACATACCAACTCTCTTTTGTTGGATCAAAATATTACAATCCAAGAATTAAATCCATTTTTGAAATTTCACTATAAATTCAAGTCACTATTTCCATGAATGCTAATTTTGAATAGCACGTTGCATTTGCAGAGAAGAATCACTTGACTTAAATTATGTCAATAAATAAATTCCAACCCAATGGATCTTCTAAGCACAGCAATATTACAACTGATTCTAACTAAGATCTTACTTCAGGTCACAATGTTTTCTACAAGGAAACCATTACCTAATGGACAATACCATTCTACAAAGAAATCATTACCTAATGGAGAATACCAGTCTACGAGGAAACCATTACCTAATGAAAAATACCATTTTACAAAGAAAACATTATCTAGTGGACAATACCATTCTACAAGGAAACCATTACCTAATGGACAATACCAATCTACAAGGAAACCATTACCTAATGGACATTACCATTCTACAAAGAAGCCAGTACCTACAAGGTTTCATATGTTTGCAAGACAAAATGTTAGTTAAAATTAGAAGTCCATGACCATAAAATCTAAATCATAAATAAGAATTATTATATAATAAATTATTTATAAAAAAAGACATTTGTCAGGTTTTTCCAACTCCTACCTTCCAATCCTCAAGTACGGTTAATGGTAAATCGCAATACACAAATTAATTATGCATAACATATAATCACAACAAACGCCAACGCACAATATTAATCAAATATACATAATAGCCCCCCTTCTTTATATTAAAATCAACCATCAACTCAAAATGTCCTGACAAGCCACACATCTTCTAAATCAAATCAACTATCAACTCAAAATGTCCTGACATGACATACATCTTCTTAAACAAATCAACCATCAACTCAAAATGTCCTGACAAGCCATACATCTTATTCAAACCAGCCATTAATTAAACATACCGTGATTGGCCTTACAGTTCATTTTTGAATCATAGAAAATATATTCCAGTCTTGAATTCTGAATAAATTTCATTGAATGTCTTTGTCCAAAACTTTTATAGGAGCACATATATTTCCAGTGAAATTAATACATGATATTCAATAAAATAAAAATTCAGCTCAATTGGTCACACCATATGTTTGGAGCCCGACTGCCTAATTCTTATCATAAGTTATAAGAACAATTAAAAGGCAAAACAGATTCTAGGATACGTGTCAAAATTTACTGGGAAAACAAAGCATTTGCATAAAAAACCACATGTTATTTATCATTTATTATGAATCAAGGTCACAAACTAGAGAGTGTTCCCATTATTGGTTGTTTATTAAAATTGACAGTCAGGTCAAACCGAACTGAATTAAATTTCTGGACAATTTTAAGTTCAGGCGAAACAAATACATTACAATAACATGTAATGGAAATACAAAAAATTAAAACTAGCTAATAAAAATTTAAATTCAATATACATAACACTATGCATATCGGAACATATATCTTTAGGCAATGAAATGATTAATACGTCTGATTTAAAAAAATTGCAAAGTTCTTTCAATAATCAATATCGATTTCTTTCCAACCAGGTCTATTTATTTGTCTTCATTGTTGACACAGCAAAATAAAACAACAAATCGTACCAAAGCTGTAATAAAAATACAATCTAAAATTCGTAAAGTAGAACAAGAACATATTAAAGCAGGTTGTGACGTAGCCAAAGTGACATAGTATAATCTTTGTCGTGTTTAAAATAAGCATAATTAGAAACGTTATTTAGACGTCCATTACTGATAGATTTGTGTTTCTAGTGCAAATGTCTTAATTGCATTCTTAGTTAACCATTTGGTGGGATTTCTGTTTTTGTCACAAACTACCCACATAACGGATACAGTCAAATATTCACAAAGCACCTCGGCTCGAATACATATTTAAATTCAGGTTTAAATATAAGAAATTATTTAAAATGACTTGCACATAAGATAATTAGGTCATATTCGTTAATTAATTGTCCTTAACAATAAAAGTCATAACATAGAATAAAAATAATACGAATATATATTTCGGAAAATTTAGGTTTAAAGTTGCACAAAAAGCTGATGAATCTTGCGAATACGGGGCAGAAATTTAAAAGTTAGGTGACGCATTGGAAAATGTACTATGGGTGTGCAACAGCGAGCATTAAAGAAGATGTCTCTTTGAGGTTTATTTTATTATAGTACAACATTTGTGTTCAATCAGCTTAATCTGTAATAAAATTTGGAACTGCGCCTATGTTAACAATGTATTTCTATGGGCTGACTTAGTGCACTTTACATAATGGATATCCTAAATGAGATCGGACTAGCAATGCTGTTAAAATTATTGTTCTTTCTTTTTCGATTAGTTGTCAGATAGCTTGACGTATATTGTCTGGACAATTGGGAAATAGTTTATGTCATGATTCTGCGGACTCAAAGCCAATTGTCCCTGAATTGATTGGGTCATGTGAAATGTGAGAAATAATTTCAAATAGCATTATCGAATAAGCTCAATTATAAGCGAATACTGGACTCGAATACTTTTGTGCAGTTATCCCACTGCTTTAGCGGTAGAGAACGTGTGGCAGAATGCAGTTTGAACAGTTTCAATCAAATGCCTTTTTTTTCAACAGGAAATTATAAATGGACCCAAAAGGTCAATTTACATATTTTTATTTGTTTTGTCTCTTTTGTCTGCCATACTATATATGATATGACAGACAAAAGAAAAATTTATACGAATGGTAAGCTATCGATGCACAAGAACTTTTGATGCTCTTTGATACTGGGAAGTCAGAAGATGAAATTGCGGCATTATTGGTGGTTAAGTACATATCAACTAATTACATCAAAGGGGTCTACAAATGGCTTTCTACTATACTAATAAAAGCGCTAAATGCCTCCATGGTTATGCTATAGCTTTGATGAAGAGGAAGAAGTAGAAACAAATGAATATCAAAAAGCCGAAAAAAAAAACACGGATATAGAATAATATTTCGTGATCATTTACCGGTACCTACACAACAAATGTTTCCGACCACAATAAAGACTGACAAGAATAAATAATAATATTATGCAAGAAGTTAGAGTAAGCGTGTACTCAAGAAAATACACATTTCCATTAAAACATACATAATATGAATACACGCTCTCATGAAACAGAATTCTAGTGATATGAACACACGCTGTTATTGCATGAACACACTCTGCCATGATTACGAACACACGCTGTTATTGCATGAACACACTCTGCCATGATTACGAACATACGCAGTTATTGCATGAACACACTCTGCCATGATTACGAACACACGCTGTTTTTGCATGAACACACTCTGCCATGATTACGAACACACGCTGTTATTGCATGAAAACACACTGCCATGATATGAACATACATGTCTTGATATGAACATATGTGATTACATGAACATACATTCATTATATGAACACATACTGACATATGCCTCGATATGAACATACGGCATCATTACATGAACGCATGCTCTCATGTCGTGAACACACATGGACATGATGTGAAACGCACTGCCGTGGTATGAAAACATACTGTCATGATATGAACAAACACTGTCATCTTGTGAAGACACACTGAAGATAAGCTTTTGTGAAGATGTCTTTCTGAATATTGCTGTAAATATTTTCAAGTGGTGTTAATATTACAGATTATCGGAAGCTCTACTTCATGGAAGATATGAGCACGCTTGTACCAGTGAATACAGTAAGTTACATGTATTCAAACCTCAACGTAGTTAACTATACGAATTGTCGTACTACTGGGTGCAGTTAACTGGAGTGTCCCAAAAGTATCTTGTTTAAATATATACATTGTTTGCCACTAGTGAGTGTTATAAATTCCAGAGTTTCAAGCCTCAATTTGGTTGATTACACAAAGAGTTTGTACTAGTGAATGCAATAAATTGCAGGTCTTCAATACACCTTGATGACACTTATCAGCTCTTTGTAATGAGTGCAGTAAATTACAGGTACTCAAAGCTCGGCTTGATGTAATATATCAAATTAATTTTGCACATGTTAGTGCAGTAAATTACACGTCATCAAAGCTCAGCTTAATGGAATAAATCCGACTGCTTTTGTATTTGCGAGGCAGTAAATTAAATATCCTCTCAGCTTGATGGAATATATTATATTGTTTATAAAAGTTTGTTGTTAAATTACAGGTCCTCAACGCTCGGATTAATGAAGTTTATCAAATTGCTTTTGCACCTTAGGATGCCGTATATAAAATATGATGATATATTTCATAATTTAACTTTTCTGTAGTAAAATTGTTTTAACCACAAAAATGTGAAAAGATTCATTAACAACGAGATGTCCAAGAACACAACACAGTAAAACTAATATAGAAATAATAGTCTACACCAATTATCAACGTGACATTTTTTGGAAACTAGAAATTCTAGCATCAGGGTGTAACAGAGTGTGGGTGGAGAGGCGGGGTACGGATAATCGAAAGTAGAGAGATACATAGAAACTTTGCCTCTACCAATGAAACCCACAGATAATTATTATACCGGTCTAAGCGAAAAACAAAGATAGCATAACTATGGATCGGCCTTACACACTTTAATAGCACACCCGTTCCATTGATATTTCCCAGGTAATACCATAAGTATGTCTTAGGGTCGAGTATATTACATCTCTGCAGAGAAATTCGTCAATGTTTTTTTTTTAATAATTTGTTTACAATTTGAATATACGATCAATAAGAAGAAATAAATAATTTTAAATAGTTTAGATAAAATGAATATTTTTAAATTAATCGCAGAAAATTATCTTTTCTCAGCATGACCAGTCACACTCAATTTGAAACAATATTGTATCTCAAAATATTTTCTTGTCTCTTAATTGAACTTACACAGAAAATGAGAACACACATACGTAAAAGACATTTCTTATTGACGGAGCGCAATAATTAATTTACATGAAGGATATAACTGTTCAATGAGATGCGAAAATACAAATTAAACATATGGACCGACAATACATTAGAATAACAAAAATAAAAGATTACGGACATGCAAGAAAATACAATTGATAATAGTACCAAATACTCCATAGGTTTTGATTAATTATGCGTCATTATCCATTATGATTTTTAAAAAAAAGTGACATGAAGGTTGTGAAACCATTATGAACGTTTAAAACATATCTAATGTTCAATCGAAACAACAGTAACAACAAGAAGCAAGCTAAAACAGCGCAAATACCAAAGAGCAGGAAGTATTAGGATACAAGTAACGAGAACTCGAATAGAAAGTTTAAAAAATATGTCATTTTTAGATCTGACATGTTTAAATATGTACATGGAAAAATTTGAAAAATGATGCAGGTGATCCAGCGATGAATCAATAATAAAAACACCAGAGGTTTCATTCAGTTTTCAACAAAATATCGTCAGACCTGTTTAAGAAGAGAAAGACAGTGCTGAATTCCAAAATGTTTACTCTTGACAATATCGTGCTACATATTTTTACATATCTGCTCGTTCAAAGTAACATAAATAAAGAGTGAAGACAACAAGCTTTGTAAATTTTAACAAAAATAATTTAGTTCCCTCAAAAGCATAGAGAAAAGGTAAATATATGAAACACGACTTACGATTTACAACGAAGATCCAAAGGCTTGTTCTAAAGATATGAAAAGACATAAGTATTGTGAACAGTTCTAAACTGACACACATTCTAAATTTCAGTTCCAGTCCAAGAGGGAAGATGACGACATCAGACGAAGACTAATACAAAAATCCCAGAATTTTCATAGTGAAGCACAATTTGTACTGTTTTGTTCCAGTTTAGAAGAATTTCAGAAAATGTCTTTGTCCAAACTAGTAGTGTTATTATCCAGGGAAAGTAATCATTTAGAAAAGAGACGAAGTAAAATTATCTCCACCAGACACACGAACAGACAACTTCTTCCAGCACAAAATACCTTTATTAAGGTAATATGAGCTATGATGTTGAAATCGGCTAAGACTCTGACTGAACTTTCCTACAGATAACAAAGCATACAAACCAAAGTAATACGTCGTTTTAAGTGCACATGCACGGATGACAAGTGTAATTTGGCAATACATCTGGACATTAGTAAAGCCTGACCACGTATCAGCCAATCATATACATAGCTACTTCTGAATGTTTACTTGTGGTGAATTTACTATCATACAAGGCTCTTGCTTACATGAGTCACATTTACGACTTAGTAAACACAATGTTTTCAAAAAACATTAGACCCATACTAGCATAATAATAATAATAATAATAATAATAATAATAATAATAATAATAATAATAATAATAATAACTCCATTTAATGATAAAAAATAAATTAAATAAATTTATACAGAATTCATTCCTTAACAAACAATTCAACTACTTAGGGTCATTCCAATACATTGAGTCTTAATGACTTCAGATAAATAATTATCTTTCAGGTTCGATGTTTGTTTAGAGTTTATTAGGGTGAATGGCAGATTGCTCATTATTTTCGACGGTTATGTTGCTGTCTTTTCCTTACAGCTTTTGTCTACATCTACATTTTGAATAACCCAAGTGTTCCTTTGTACTATACGCTAATGTTATATCTATGCAAATGTCATTGGAAGCATTCTTAAATCAAATTTTAACGTCTGCGGAAAATTATTATATCGACATTATGTCTTCATCAATGTGTTATTGGAAGAAAGATGAATCAGAACTATAAATTATCACTGACTAAATTCTTTAACAACCTAAAAGTATCGCGCGAAAGTAATTTTACAAGAAAATGAATTTATTCTACGTATTTGTCTGTAAATTATCAAACTCGTTTGTGCTCGTTATTAAATTTGTTATTGAGAAATGATTTTTTCTCTCAATTTTGCTGGTTAAAGGAATATAATGTCATCGTAGATTCTTGATCAAAATAATTGATGAAAGGTGTTTGTTTTTTTAAAAATAATTTTTCATCTTTCTTTTTGGGATCTAATGTATATTTTCTGATAAAATGATTTCAATTTTGACTTATTCTGTTATTCCTTCGTACAAACTTTAACAACTAAAAATTTATTTAATTGAAGGACTGACAGAAATTGCATTTAAAAATATTTTGCAGCTTAATTTTGAACTTGCACATAAAATATATAGAAACTTTAACTTACTTTAACCATCTAGACATAACAGGATATGGTTTGCCTATTCAATTATTTCTGAGTTCCGTTATTCATGAACTGACATTAGTTTTGAAGCATCATGCATACTCCTAAGTCCAAAACGTTTCGGTGGGAGAACCTTTCCATCATGAGCCAAGTTCGAATCTATTTGTATGGTAAGCTTCTTTTATGCGATATAAAAATGTTGATATTTGTGTGCGTTAATGTCCTGAATTAATTTATTTTATCGAAACATACATTTATAGAATGATTAAACGTTGAATAAAAATAGGGACCTTCCATAATAATATCTCTGACGATATTAGCATACATATATAAATATAGCAGGTGCGGCAACTCGACTGAGATTTTCAAGATGCCATTAAAATTTTTGAAAAAATAAAACTATTTACAGAAATGTAATTATTGCCCATGTGTAATAATCCTGAATGAATGTTTATGGAAACAATTAAAAGTGAATTTATAGAAAAAGCAATGAAAGTTTAGACTTTAATGACATAAATTACTCTTACCTCCAACACACACAGACACACACACACACATATATATATATATATATATATATATATATATATATATATGTATATATATATGTATATATATATATATATATATATATATATATATATATATATATATATATATATATATATATATATATATATATATATATATGGATGCGAAATGCTATTGCGCGCGCGTGTGTGTGTGATTTAGATTACTAAGGAACACATCGCACATCAGGGTTTTCTTTTGACTGCATCAAATACTTTTGCCATGTTTACAATTGTTGTTCACTGTGCCAGATTAAACCCTGGGCAGTCGAAATCTCGAGGCCCTCTCGCAAATTATCTCCTAATACATCAAGATCAAATCAATTCAATATTATTTTGATCGTTGTCGAGAGCCCATAAATGGCGTGGGACCCATAGGCTGGTGACATCTCTGCCTATCTTGTAATCTGGCACTGGTTGTTTGGGGAAAAATAATAAAAATAATTTACTTCTCTGTTAGTAAATTTGTTCCATCGGTAGGATTCGATTATACCATTCTTTGCATATTGGACACTAAGCCACGAATTCGGAAAATAAGTCTGCCTTAATTGTAAATAAACGATATCATCATACGTTGATCAAAAGTTCATACAATAAGGACGCGACAAACAACTCGAAAATTGATTGGTCTAAAAGAAGCTAGCAGTAATTTCCAGTGTCAAAGAAGGAATCGCTTATAGTCTAGTTATTATATGGTTAAATTATCTGTGCGGCCCTTTTGTTTTGAATCCCCTTATAATCATAGCATAAACAAAACCGATATTATCCTTTATTCAAACTTTAATGTTTACTCTTGATAATGAAGTTCAGGATATTTCGTATCATAAAAAACGGTTAAACAGGTGGTAATTTGTAGAAATCATATCAAAAGATAACACCATGTTTAGGCATCAAATCCAAGAATAACTGTCCTCGCTGGATATGATATTTGCTTTCACGTAACTGGTGTGCTACTTATTGCCACATAATTACTATAATATTTACTTTGCTTTGATATTTACTTTCACATAATTACTGACTATGATATTTACTTTCACATAATTACTGACTATGATATTTACTTTCACATAATTACTGACTATGATATTTACTTTCACATAATTACTGACTATGATATTTACTTTCACATAATTACTGACTATGATATTTGCTTTCACATAAGAACTGACTATGATATTTACTTTCACAGAATTTCTTTTTGTATTTGCTTATAAGTCTAATCCAACTTAAAAATGCATAACGTGCTGGCAGATCTGGATATGTCCAGTTTGTCAAGCCTAAGTAGTAGAAAACAAGACATATAAGAGACGACAGATCATGGTCTTATATATATTTTGTTAACCAAACTTAAAAGCGTGTATATACTATTGGTAGCTATGTTAATGCAGAAATCCCATATCCCCCCTGCCAGCATTGCCAGATCTGATACGTTAGATCCATCATGGAGTTAGGGGTAGGGATCATCTTCGTCCTAAAATAAATACTCACTAAGAACCCAATATAAAGCAAGTGAACGTCTTGTCTGCAGCTAGTGACTGGCACAATGCCTTGCACAATGACCTCAAATAGACCTATACAACTTCACCTACTGGTATTCTAAATTTATTCACTGACAAATGTTTCCGCCATATGCTTTGTTTTCGTCCGGTGGAATTAATTAGCTCAAGATATTTGGTATTAGAAAATGCCATTGTAACGTTATTATTGCTAACATTATTACAATTTATCGTCTAAACATTGAACCACTCAAGTATTCGAGTCTATTAACAATATATAAAATAACAAAAGCTATCTGCATCTTCTTTATTTGCCTTGGAAGGAGCAGATAGCTGGCACCTTGTAAAGAGTATATGTGGTCTAGATAGCATATCTAGAACTTTTTTTCCGAAGCAATACTTGCTATATTGTCTGGTATACTAAAAATCGCAATCAGATACTAATATCTGATTAAAAAGAAGATAGAAAAAAGAACAAGAGACGAAAAGACATTATAATGTGCTGTTGACAAAAATGTGCTTTTGGAGAAATGCACTGAATTTTGTATCACATTGTTATAACCATATCTTCAGCCAAATTGATTATGAAGTATGTGTACAAATTGATGTGATAAACAATTATAACGATGCTTATTGATATAACAAACAATTTGAAACGTCAATATTAAAACTGTGCCCGTGACAAAATATATGACTATATTCTTTTTGGACTTAATCTTGTGTGGTAAACAGGTTCTGTTACTTAAATCTATGGTCTATGTAAAATTTGAATACTCTAATTTTCATACGTCACTGAAAAACATTTATCTTTGTACACTTTAAAAAAAGTAATCTTTTAACTTACAGTTTCCAATTGGCATAAAAGCTCAGAAGGGTTTCTGTACTAAAATAATTAACTTGCATACCTTTTCTCCTTGATTAGATTATCATGAATAATCAAGACAAAATTCGTTTACCGTGCATCATCTTTGAATTGATCAAACCTTTGACATTAAAGGATCTTCTGAAAATTGAAAATGAGGAGTGATTTTTTGCCATGTAGTTCATATGAATGTGATTTTGGAAGAATGACAATTTACTATGTTGTTAATGAAGACGCAATTCAGTGACATGCTACTAGAAAATGAATCACTCTTCCGTGATAATATATTGGAAACGCCTTATATCAATTAGTGAGATTTTGTCTAACATGACTCTTATTATATATTACACGCAAGGATCACCTATTCATGTGGGTATATATATATTTCAGTCTAATGTTACAGTCCATGAACTTTTAATTGTAACTAGGACCAGGTAAAGACCAATGTAATCAAACTACTAGGTGTAATATGTTTCCATAATCTGAATTCTTCAAGGACAGAATGATTGTATGCATATTTTTAGAAAAAAAAGATAAAGATATATTTTTCTTTACAGTCAAACATAAGGCTATCTAACCTATACCATCCAGATCTTAATTCTCTAGTATAAAGGCTCAAGATGTATTGTCGTCGTATGTAGGCGATCTATAAAATGTTAATTTTAGGCAAACATCCAATACGGATTTCCAAAATAGTCTTATCAAAAAGAAATCACCAATAAATATATCTTGAAAATGATATTTTTGTCTCTATTTTCGTTGCAGTCGTTAAATATTCTCCGACCTTATCAATAAATAATTCGTTACCTTAAACGATTATAATGCTGTGGGAATTCAATATTCCCCATATACGTCTATATTGGTAGAACGGGAGAAATTTGTATATTGAAATTAATAGTGAAAACAAATAACGTCTGGTAGTAGCTTTATCGATCCCCAAGTTCAGCGATCTTATCAAGTCATTATAATTTGCGTTAAAGGTTGAAATGAGTTTTGAAAGGATTTTCTCTATCGACGCTGCAGATCTGGTTGCATTTAATCTAGACGCATTAGTCAATGTACAGTTTTTTTCCTTGTGAAAGGTTCGCCACATTGCTTGCGTAATGAATCGTGTTAAATATTTAACTCTTGAGATCTCAGTGGTGATTTGTAAAAGAACACTGGAAGTTACATATTTTGAAAACGCACACGGTTGAGGTTAACGAACCCTTAAAATATTAGAACATTGCATAAACACTACAAACTCTCATGAAATACTAATCGTTTCCTTGAAATAAATAAAAAATCTTAAACTGAAAATACTGCCTCTTTAAAACATGCGTTTATGGTAAAAATATACCATTTTTGAATCTAGAAATTGTTCAGTGTAGTGTAGTGTAGGAAGGCTGTTTTCTTTATCACCGCTACCAAGGTCATAAATTCAAGCTTTACATGTGCAAGTTTTTAAAATAGCATAAAGCTTCTGTTGTTACCATCAAGTTTGACGCCAGCATATTGCTGCTAGTAACAAAATTCAAGCCTCATACATATAAATAGATTCGTGTGAAGCAAACTTTATAACGTTTATATCAAAATTTGTGTGTGCCTGACAGTATCTAGTGCAACTGCTCAACAAAAACGGCCTCTTTAAGGATTGCGTTAAATTCATAAAATTGTTGCCGCAGTCTAAAGCAAATGAGTCGGACTCAAACTAAAATTGAGAACCATTAATAAGATACATGTATATTATTAAACTGAGGATTTATTCAAGAAAGTTCAAAAAGGGAGTAACACTGTGAAAAGATTGAGGAATCATATATTTAACGTCGCTAGAGTTGTAAATTAAAGGATTTAAATATATCATTATTAATTAGTTTTTTGGACTAATCTTTTGAACAACCTTTTTAAGAATATTTCTTTTATTACAATATTTATTACATCAGTTCTTTATGTTAAAAAAATAAATAAATTTTTAAATTAAAATCAATATATTGAGCAAATTACAGACTACTGAGTCATCAAGGCATTTTGTTGACCATTATGTGTTTGTCCGTCCGTTTTCGACAAACAACATGTATTTGTTGTTATTATATGTACTAAGTTTTATAAAATTCATTTTCTTAACTTCCGTGCATTTTCGAAACTTGTCTCCAAATCGGCATGGAGTAAATCAGATTTTCCAGTGTCTAATCTGTTTGTTACCTTAAGATATCTTTTGGAGAATTAATAATTAATTTGAAATTCGCGTTCCAATTTAAGAGCAGTTGCATTGATTTTTCTCTTAATTAAAAAAATCCTCCTGTATTGAATGCTATAATGGAGCTATTTTATAAAAGAGCCATTAAAAGCAAGAGAGATATATTAATGTATTTCATACATGCGATATAAACATTAAGCAACAGCCTCTTCCGTAAGGACTCTCTACGCGGTTATGGACCATTACTATTACCATATTTTGTTATGTCAGATGTTATGTCGTTATATTTACATCCTGGTTCTGAAATGACTCTATGTTCATGATAATAATGATATGATAAGCGTTAATTATAACCATATCTACATTTATAACATGTTTTGACTTACTTTAAATAAAAGTTCTTTTTTCCTCCAGTTTTAATTTCCCATCGAACCTGTTCTTTTTTGGATCTATCTCAACCAGGCTGTTGTTTCAGTGACTGACAAAGAATGTATGTCTTATGCAATATCTGAGTATTTTCTGATAAGAACCTTGCTTTATTTAATTTTTCTGTTTATTTATCTAAGATTTCGGCTTTTGTAAAACTGTTACACAGTCATCCTGTCATCTTATTTTCATACCCAATTGTTCCAAAAACTATACTATCTTTTTTGGTGTCCTCATAATGTTTTTGTATTCTTACACAATTACAATAGTAATGAATAATAGATATATTAAGTCAGATTATTAACAAACATCCACAAAGTAGAATAATCTAGCGTAAAACTTGTATTTGCTTTTCCCTTGGGCAGAAGTCACATTTTGCTTCGTGTTTGCATCTACATCAAGAATATGATTCCAGTTCCAATTTATATTTATTCCTACATCTTCGAGCTTCACGTTGGACTATAATACTCAAGCTTACATCGCATACTATCTTTTGAAATGTTTGGAACATTCGGTCGCTAAGAAAAAGTGTATGCTTAATCTAGAGGTTTCTAACAAGGTGGACCCAGCTTGTACCTATTGCACAACATGATTAAAAACCTGATCTTCAACATAATACACCGTGTTCTACTGGAGTTTGAAGTTCCATTAGCCCTTTTATTTAGTAGGCAATTAGATAAAGAGTTTGTGCGAAAGAGTAATTATTAAAACAGATATGTTCTGAATGACATTTTCCATGTTCGGCGTTACAAAGCATGTCATTTGGTTGATAAATCCAGAAGTCATCAGAACATGACCTCATGTCGGTGACTCTCTGACCTACTTATTGATACGGAGTTCACAATTGTGACGAGACAGACGTTTTTCATTACAGCGCAGAATATATATTGATCCTAATGTATGCAAAATAATGCTGCTAAAACAATCCGCAGAATGTGCTAACTGTGGAAGGGTATTTTTTCTAACTTCTCTTTCTTCTCATCCAACAATCAATGCTGGTGTAGCAGAATCGAATCAAAAGCTCGTTTATATCATAAACTCGATGCTGATGAGCTTATCAGGCACATATTTAGGACATCAATATCAAAATAACTATGCATTAAAGTAGCGACATGACCAAGTTAGACATATAAACAAAGGATAGACGTATTGCCTTTTTTAATAATTTTATATAAAGGAAAGGACATCTTCCAACATTATAAGGCTACAAAAAATATATATCTTGTATTGTGGATTTCCAGGTGTTGTTTAAAGTAATGTTATTATTACTCTCATAAACATGCTATTGACCTTTTTATTACTTTCATTAGCATGCTAGTGACCTTGGTTTTACACTCATGAGCATGCTATTGACCTTTAAATTACTCTCATAAGCATGCTATTGACCTTTAAATTACTCTCATGATCATGCTACTGACCTCATTATTCTCTCATTAGCATGTTGACCTTGTTTGTACATTCATAGGCATGCTAGTGACCTTTATATACCCTAATGAACATGCTATTGACCGTATTATTCTATCATGAGCTTGCTATTGACCTTGTTTGTACACACATGGGCATGCTAGTGCCCTTATTATACTCTAATAAACATGCTATTGACCGTATTATTATTCTCTTTGAGCATGCTATTGACCTTGTTTGTACACTCATGGGCATGCTAGAGACCTTATTATACCCTAATGAACATGCTATTGACCGTATTTGTCTCTCTTTGAGCATGCTATTAACCATTTTATTACTGTCATGAGCATACTATTAACCTTTTCGCTACTCTCTTGATTATGTTATTGATCTTATTATCGCACTCATAAGCATGCTCTTGACCTGATTATGCTCTCCTGAGCAAGTTATTGACTTTATTATTACTCTCATAAGCATAGTATTGACATTACTATTACTCAAGAGATGAAAATATTTGTATAATGTTCACCGGGGGTAAATGAAAGTTTTAAGATGAAATGCATTTTCCCTTACAATACGGTTTTAGTTTTGAACCAAACCCAGCCCATAATGGCAGCGTACAGGCAAGTGATTATAAAAAGCTGTATTTCTAGAGATGACTCAAGGGGGATAACATCTGTGGAAGAACCAAGGGCAAACATCCTCTTTAGAATACTCGAAGGCACACAACCAACGCAAAATGTTGAGATTACCTCATCCAATTGATAATACACAACGTACCATAATCTGCCTGTAGCCTGTATTCCCTTTTTCTTTTTTTTTAATTTTTTTTTCCAATTAACGACATTCTTAGCATTTGCTACTAGACTTATGGGAGGAATACGAAAATGAAAAATATTGTTTCCAGGTGCTCTTGGTGGAGCATACAGGTGAGTTCTTAAAGCATCTTAAAAAGCTCTCTAGGAAAGAACCACTTACACACATACCATTGAAGCTTTGATTTTGGTTTGCAAATTTGGGAGACCATGTGACGTGAATCAAAAGTGCACTCAGAAGTTTTCAAAAATCGTATTCTTATTGATTATTAATACAGTTAGATTGGCAGAATCTGCATGGGAATAATTTGGTATAAATGCAATCCATTGCCGGATTAAACCCCGTGTATGTCCCTATGCAGTTGAAATCTTAGCCCCCCTCCCTCGCAAATTATCTCCTACTACGTATTTAATTTTACCAAATAACAAAAGGCATGATGCCCATAAGCCTGTTCCTATTCTGCCTATTTGTTAATCCGGCACTGCTGCAATTTCCAGGAAATAGATCTGTAATGATATAATAAGATAAAACAAATATTAGGAAAATGTGCTCTATCCAAACTTTATCTCATCTAAATTCAAATAGTCTTTTTAGTTATAAACTGCATGTCAATCTCACCATAGTACAGAAACTATCTTTGTTAGAGTAGTTAACGACCTTCTCTCAGCTTTGGATGGTGGAAAGATTACAGTGCTTGCCCTTCTTGACTTATCTAAGCATCTGACAAATTAGATCATGACATATCATTTGACCATCTCAAGCATATATTTTGTCTCCATGATACAGCCTTAGTATGTCTCAAGTTATGCTTGGTTAACAGGATACAAATTGTTTCCTTAAATGAAAAACATTTCAGTCCATTTAATTTATATTTTGGTGTTCCACAAGGCTCTGTTCTTGGCCCAGTCCTCTTCATTATATACACTCAGAGGCTCTCAAATGACACAGATCGACATGCGTTATATCACCAGTTCTGCACTGACACTTACATATACAAATATAGTTGGCCAACTGAAGCAGAGGCTACCACTCATGGCACAGATATGTAGATTTCCGATGTGAATTCGTGAATGCCATGTAACACGCAAAAGACTAATAATGATAAAAATGAAGCGATCCAGTTGAACACGCAGACTTTCTCATTCACTTCCTTACCTCAACAATAACTATTTGCAATATCAACATCAAATTTTCACAGTCAGCACGACAACTAGGTACCACTGTCGGTGGTACGTTCACAGTATACCAACATGTAATAAACACATGCAAGGCTGCATTTCTGAAGATGAGACGCATCTGCTCCATTGGCAAGATTATTTCGGTTGATGCCATTACAGCACACCTGTGTTCTTTAATACTTTCAAGACTTTCAAGTCTATGCTATTGTAATTCAATTATATTGGTTTTGGTTCAGTATCTTCTACATGAACTTCAAAAAGTTAAAAACACGCATGTTCGTATCATCCTTAGAGTACAATAAACTGAACAAACCTGACCCAGCTCTGTAACCTTTAATGACTAATATTCGATCCAAATTTAAACACAAAAGATATTTTCTTTGCTACATTTCGCTAACTGGCTCAAAGCCTAATATACATAGATGACATCACCGATGTGTACATCCCATCTAGAAAGAAAATTTCTTCTTCCGAATATTACATTCGTATTGCTCTCACTGTTAAAACGATGTCATACTGACAACATTCTTTTGGATGCAGTAATCTAGGAGATAATCACGCTGTTATTCCCCGGATGGAGTAAACAACAAAATAATATATAAATTAATGAGAGGAATAACAGAACTCTGAGCATGGATATAGAATAAAACAACAGAATCCCCCGTAAGTAAAAAAAAATAACAAATTAATAAATTACATGAACAAAATAAAATTGCACAGGACATTCAAATAATTCACTTTCTCTTAGTATTAGTTACGAAGTTAATGAGAAATTCAATTAGGCATTCTGTTATACTCATTAAAGAAATTGAAAAACGACAGCATTAACTGGTTGCGTCCGGTCTTGTCCAAGTCACTGTTGGTGACAGGGCAACATTCCCTAATCTCTCCCTCCCTCCTCTCCCTCTCTCCCTCCCCCCTCTCTCTCTCTCTCTCTAGCTTTTTAGGGTCATCATCAGTCCTGGTTGTAGATTGTGCTTTCTTCCATTGTATAGTGCAAGTGTAAAACTATTTTTATCCAATCAAAATTATAATACCCAACCAAAATACATGACAAGAATTTTTCTTTTCTTTGTATCCAACAATATTCCCACTCCTTTAAGGTCAGCGTCCTCAGTTTGCCAAAGATACACACTCACACTAATATAATCTAATTAAAGAATTTCCTAGCGGCTACTCAGTTCTCGTTGGAACATAATATAATTTGACGTCTTAGATGACCATTTCACCCCACCCCATTCTCGCTGAAGTTATACATTTCTAGCTGAACTGTCAGTCGACACATGTTTCTAATGATAACACCATTGATACTTGGTTGAAAACAATCCCCAACTTAATTACACAAACTACTTCATAGCCTCCAATCCTTGCCATAACTACGTCACTTTGCTAATTAGCGATCCATTGATATAGACAATGTAAACTCAACTCTTAACATACATGATAAACATCATTTAAGACATATCAAGCTATTTCTCACAATTAGCATCAGATTAATGCATGAAATGTTTACAAATACATCATTTCTTTATATCTTAACGAAGTAATTCGAATAAATTCATATCATCCATGAGCTATATAACATTCAAGACATAAGAAATGCAAACTATTAACTTCTGAACTCATGGCAAATTGCAGCATGAAGTTTAAATAATTCAGCAAATTGTTGTAATTGTACATCATTAACATATTGCATATAATTGAAACAATACTTTTGTGCCTTCAAATGCCCTCGCTCGCATAACATCAGAGAATTCCCTCTGTCTCTTCTCTGATTATGGATCACTCAAATGTTCCCAGACCCAAGCTAAGTGGATGATTTATTTAACGAGAAAAAAATACGTATTAATTTTCCTCGGAGCCAAATTCTAGCCAACCTCAGAACGTTGACTAATTTCTTGCAGAAAATTTATTGAAACCTTGAATTAAATCTGGAAACACAGACACCCTAATTTAGCTTAGCCAATAAGGGTTACTTTCTCTAAACGCTAACAAGTTTAACGCTAAGCATCGAAGTTAGAGTAATGATCTGTAGTCCGTCATTTTTAGAAACTATTCTGGGAAATTTCATTTTATGACACGTTCCAAATGGCTCACATTTCACAAAATGTTTGATTTTGTTTGTCTCATCTCTGTCATTTTGGCTGTTGAACCTTACGCTAACATTGACCTCTCCAATCTGTCGGATCATTATTGAATGGACTCTTCTAAAAATTCAAGTCATTGCCCAAGCTGAACATATCACATCCCTCGAAGTCAGCAATTTTATTACAACCCTAGCCCATAGTCAAGCTTAAAGGTTACGTCTCACACTGACCACGACAGAATGCACTGCGAAATTATCTGCAAAATTTTTAACCATTACATAAGGAGATGATATTACATTAGCTGCGTCATACAAAAATGGAGTGCATGTGATTAGAGATAGGTTACAGAGGCTTAGTGATTTTCTATATTTGAGGGGAAATTCAATTCGAGCACCAGAGTTTGAAAATAAACGAATTGTCTTAGTTCAAGAAATCCGATTATGCTCAACAATGATTAGACATAGAACATCCCACTTGAACCTTATCCCAGAAGGATTCAATATGAAAATAATATTCCTACTTAAAATAAATTCTCTAACATATTTCACTTAATTCTTGCCACTAAAATGTGATAAAAATCATTGTATTTTCCTCATCAAACTATGAAGTTAATAATTATAGCACAGCAATCAGACTTTTTGGAAAGCTAATTCATTTTGACTTTGTAAGTTTCGAGGCCAAATCCGTTGAGTGTCAGGGCTAAAATACTGATGTTGGAATTGTAATTTGTGTTGATGCTTTTAGTGATAGGCACTTAAATGGTAAGAGAAAGCAGGTCTAGGATTATGAATTACCTAGCAACCTTTCTTCTTGTCTGAAAGAAAAAAAGGGAAGAGGTATGAAACAAATCATCAAAGGCATCCATTAACCACGAGAGATCAAACACTAGCTAGTGTTATCATACGAATACATATGAATGAATTATACCAGGTGATTATAGAAACAGTAGGTTTCTGTATTACATTTTAAAATGTTAACTAATAAACTACAGATGACGACACACAAACAAAGAATGAAAAAATAAACGACAACTGCAGACAAAAGTGTAGCCATATGGAAGGACACAGTTCTATTGAATCAAGACCTGCCTGAATATTCAGTACCATTGGTGTAGCTGAAAATAAGGATGTAGTGGCGATACTTCGCAATATGGAGTACTCGCTGTTTATTGAAAGTTGTCAGTGAAACACAACGCGACACAAGAAAATGGAGCATACACGTCGTATAAATTAACATTAGTACGGAAAAAATGACATCAAATCAAGCTATTAGTAAAGAAGTAAAATTATTTATGTTTTACTTTAATGTTTGTTTCTCAAGTTATTTTTCAGATTCTTTTAAATAATAAACTGCAATATCTTTTAGAAAATGTTTTTTTTTAATTTTTAAAGACAGAATCCCCACTAGTTAGAACGCCACGTGTTATAAAGGCAACATTGCTTATCTAAAAAAAATTGCCATAAAGGACTTTCCTACTAGTAAAAAAATTTCTTCGTAATATAGTCAGTTAATTTGTACTTTAGACCAATGTAATCGGATCCACGTCTACCATTAGAATGCACTTTAGATCACTATACTCCTATCTGCATAGTATCCTTTGTTAAGTCACCAGTTGATTACACGCGGTTTACGTCATTCTCTTTTGAAAGTAATATTATCTCTTCTCGCTTATAAGTCGGGTACAACTAGAAACAGTGTAGACCCTAATCTGCAATTGCGTATTGTTGTTTGTTCGACATGTTACTCTTAACAATCTATCAAAAGTCATTATATTCCAGCGCATTACGCCGCGGCAAACCTGGATCCACCCGGTTTGAAGTTTAACCCGTTTTATAAGTGAGTGCAGATTGTATGTCTAAACGTAATTGTTTCTTGTATATTCTTAATTTCTGCTTGCCCATATTGTTAACAAGGCAACTGATATGGGGAAGATACTAACAATTCCATAAAGAGTTTCAATAACGAAATCATTCACTGATTTTACATATTTGGATATCCGTCAATACAATAAGGAAAATTGTTTTATTATAAAGAAATTACGAATCACAAAATGAAAATTTTTAAAATTTGTATTCGAGATATAACCTTACCTATTGTGTCTCAAAATCATATTTAAACCTGCAAAATGACAAATTAATTAAATTAACAATAACCATATTAAAGAAAATTTCTTTACACACACACACACACACACACACACACACATATATATATATATATATAAATATAAATATATATATATATATATATATATATATATATATATATATATATATACATATATATATATATATAAACATACATATATATATATGTGTGTGTGTATGTATGTATGTATGTATGTATGTATGTATGTATGTATGTATGTATGTATGTATGTATGTATGTATGTATGTATGTATGTATGTATGTATGTATGTATGTATGTATGTATGTATGTATGTATGTATGTATGTATGTATGTATGTATGTATGTATGTATGTATGTATGTATGTGTGTGTGTGTTTGTGTGTGTTATTGTTGTTACAGATGTGCTAGGTCAAAACCACTTTTTAACACCATTATCTTTTTGCTGTTGTCTTTACCGGAAAAATATTTGCGTTTTGAGCAGTTTATGCTAAACATGAAGTATGATAATATAACATTTGCTGGAAAGGATCACTTTTCTCATCAATTATGATGCTGTTTCGGTGCTTACATTCATCTTAATACATATCCCGTTCAGCAACATGGATGCAAATATTTTCATTTCTTAAAAAGAAATATGTTCCAAATAAACAAATATATGTTCTTATCGCAGCAGTTAATTAATATCTTCTGATCACAGTCCCTCATTTAAAATTAAAGTTTGAATTTTCCTTACGTCAGAACATTAAATACTTCATTCAATTGATCATATTGTGTAATCTCACAAATATGACTTACTCATACCTTATTTCCCCACTACAGTCCTGCAAAAGAGACTCTTCAATTTCCTTGCCGGAAATAAATTATAACATAATTGAAAACGAGGTAATCACAAAATCGTGTAATCCAGGTCAGCTAATCTCGCTCCTAAGCGCCCATAATGAATGCAAAGAAATAACTTATAAACTATCAAGACCATGAAGACAATCAAGATAATGATCGTATCATCTAAATAAATGGGTACTGCAAGCTAAATTAGGCACAGGAGTAAAAGCTATTTGTATTTATCTTTCTCCAGTAAAATCTCATAAAGTAATCAAGTTAGCAGGTTTTGGCCAAATGATTTAGTACCATTGGTAAAGGGCAGCTCTTGAAAATGTCAAATTTTCTGTGCAAATGGTACATTTTAGTGAAATATAACGTGACATGCATTCTAAATTCTCTTTTTAGTAACAACGAAGACATCTATCAATTTTAGGAAGTGATTAATATGAATTTGCTTATCTTTCGATTTCACAAAAAGGATATATGTATATATATATATATATATATATATATATATATATATATATATATATATATATATATATATATATATATATTATTACATATCATTGTAAGGTTTAGAGGTCAAATGAAATTTAATAATAAGAAATAATTCATTTTGCCATATAAACATTTTCAGCTTGATTTGGCACTTTCATAGATTTTGGCATCGCTTTCCAGACATACGTTTAAACAATTTCTTGGCAGAACAAACGATAATATATAGATCGTTCGTTTCTTATTTTCATAAATTCTAAAACGTCCGTCTCATCGATGGTCCATAAATTCTTGATTGTATTGCATCGTGGCCGTTATGTCTTCTATCTAATTCTGGTGTGGTTTGGAGTAGGTCTTGTCACGAGACCAAATACTGAAGACTCAAATATTCTTGGCCATGGCAAGATAAAAATCTTATGCACAGCTGTCCAAGACTTTAGTAAGGCTTGCTGGAATGATTGAACTAATTAGTCTGAAATAATATAAAGCACTGTATTCTCGTAGACTTATCTATCGCACAGAACTTATAAGCCGTCATTAATCATTACTCTTCCAAAATGCCCGTATTGACCTTACGTCTTGAGAGCCTGTTTTATTGTACAGTTATCCTGCAAGGCGGATAATTGCTTCACATTTGAGGTGAAAATGATAACCTAAGCAAATGAATGTTTTTTATCTGTACGAAAAATGGCGTGTGAAAGGTTGCGTAATGCTGAACTGAAAACAATTATTACACGATTCAATTTGTTTTCTTACATTGTCGATGAAGACAACATGTACATAATAGAAATCATAGAATTTATAGCACACATATCATATGTTTTTTAATTCGTAATTTACGGAGATTCGAACCCAGGTACGCGGGTAAAGGGCATACATCGACTTGCGTGCATACTAGCCCATATTCCATTACGACTATTCACGCATCACAAATTAATGATGCAACTGAATCGGAGCTATATGCACTCGTGCGTAGCAGACATGATCGCTTGTAATTATTCATTTCCACTTTGTACCTATGCAACTTTAAAGCGACTGAAGGTTTTCTTTTTCTTTTGTTAGCATGTGCATTCAATCAAGAGTTCTATTCCATGTTAAGTTGAAGGGTGATCCAATTCATATTTAGCATTGGTACTTACGGACTACATTCTAAAACTATCGATTTGTTTCACATACTATTAACGAAGTATTTGAAATGTTATTTTAATCTCTTAGCACACCTGATTCCAGGAGATTAAAGGGAAATGCAAAACTTAACGGACAATTTTACCAAAAATGGCTAGTATTTAAAACTAAACTTAGATTTGTAAAATATTAATCTTTTGGGACATTTTAAATAAATTGTTAATGGCGTGTTAAAATATTTTTAAAAAATAGAGATTGTAGTTTTATTTTGAGTTTTTCTCCATTTTGTTTTTGTTTCGGAGAGGGTATTGGTACATTGAAATAATATTTACTATAGGATACAAGTGGGAACCTCTACATTCTCTCGTTAGTAGAAATAAGGCAATAATTATTTTTAAAACATAAATAATGGAGCTAATTGGTTATGCCCTACACTAATAGTTACATTTCAAAACAGCTCATAACTTCAGTTTAAAAGTTATAGTGACGTTAGCATGGTACATAATGTTTGATTATACCTTAGCGTTCGTTCAGATTAAATCGTTGACTGGGTGAAACAACAATGTATCAGAGGTAGAGAGTTCGAATCTTGTAAGATATAATATATTCTTCCTTTCAACTTCACACACGTAGCGTTTTGGCGTCTCATAAACTAATCAGTAAACGCTGGTATCTGAACAAAATTAAAGATATTGGATTGTAGTTGGTGCAGTAAGCATAACTATGTGAGCAACCCTTTTGCATATTTCATGTAATTCCTACCTCACATAAACATTGCTATGAAAACAGAAAAATGTTATTTGATAGGTTATCTCACTGGACCAGAGATTCGAAGATCAGAAGTGAGGGTACGAAATAAAATTTACGTATTTTTGTAGGTTTTGTAACAGTTTTGTCAGAGAGTTTATGAGATGTGCATTGTTTGGAGATAAAATAGACCGGTTGAATTTTCTGTATGTCTTTAAGAAAGTCCTTAGCTCGTATTTTCTTGGCATGAAATTGCTAATATTGTATTTAAAGTACAGTAAAAGCCATCATCATTAAAGACAGACGTAAAAATTGATATATATGAAGGCCAATTACGACGTTGTATAGCTGTATACTTGGACACATATAAACTGAATAATCACACAACAATTATCAAACTACTATGTAGTTCGTCTGTATTTGTTTCGGTCATAAATTGTCATATTTTCAAATTCTTATTTAAAACAATTTTATCAGTGTGCATCTGCTCTTCACTGTGTACGTGCTCTGTTTAGAACTGAGTTATAGTCTACTTGGTTCCAAGTGTTAATTTATGTCAAAACGTTTTTTTTTGTTTAAGAATAAATCATTACGTTTTATTTCTGCACAGTTATTTATATATTTCGACTCAACTTTTGATAAACGCAGCTTTTTATAACAATGACAAGCTTTTAGTTTATTCTCATCTTTAATTGTGTGATATCAATTCTGTACATATCCTCATAAATCTTAACCAGTTTATTCTGTTCTTAACGCATTAAAATCCGTAAATTCCACATATCTTTAAAAGGGTGTGACAGCTTTGGATCATTAATTTTCGCATAAATACGAAGCTATTATAGAAGTTTGCCTGCTTGTTGTCTTTGAAACAGCAATTCGATATAATATATGGCATTTGCACTCATTATAATTATTGCTACGGTTAATGCCTGTCGAAGATTAATATCATACATTTTTCATCTCTACGTTTGCAAACAGTTTGATACAACCACATTTCAAACTGTAATGTTCCTGATGGTTTGATAACCGTACTGTTTCATTTTCTACCAGACTTTTCTACCGTGCGTACCTTATTGTCTTTCTAACGTTTCCAATGTTCAGAAAATAGATTAAAACTAGAGATCAAATGAACACTTTGTGTGGGTTGGATCAAAAGCAGCAATTTGCTGGAAGGGAGAATTCTCCTTTTGATATTGATCTTTATAGGAGCAGAGAAAATGAAAGAAAAGAGTTTAGTCTTGCACAATATAGGATAAGATTGTCTGAAATCATCTGAACTTTGCACTGTTCTGGTCTTCACAAGGACACTGTACTGGATAATTTGGCCTTCAAATTCATTATCCCACACCTATAAAGTTGTTTTCCGTCGGAACACCAGTGAACATGTTTCCAAAGTGAGGTGCATTGCTTTATGTCTTGGACGCACCATATATTGATCCCAAAAATCTGAAAAGAAAACATTGTTGGTGTATTTTCTTTCACTACACATAAAATGTAGAATCACTTTTTCAGCATAATAAAATTATGTCAACTTTAAAAAAAAAAAACGATTTCATTATAAAGGAGGCAAAGTTGAAACAACAGTGAGATAAAATTAAACGAACACTACGGTTTACATAATCTATCACGTAAGTATGTAAAGTGATGTATACTACTAACTCTTATTAGAAAATTTTGCCATAATGCAATGGTCTGAAATGTCTGTATTTAACTTGATGGATTTATGTTTTTCCAAGTGATCAAATTATAAGCGATTGAACTTATAAAATTGGATTCCCAATGCCAATGCAAATGACACTACAATTTTAGGAAAATTTGTTTCTGCTTTTCACACATGAATCCTAAATATTATGACATGCAAACCGGCATTGAGAGTTTACTTATAAGAGGATTAAATGACCTTGGTTGGGAATTCATCGATGTGTAAATTTAACATAATTACTCACAAAGTAAATAAAGTCGAAAGTAGTTTATGTTAACGTTTTGAGTCATTAGGTAAAATGTATGCATCATTAAATACCCAAGCATGACCATAAAATGCTTATAATTCTAATTTACTTCCTTTCTAACATCAGATCAGTATATTTAAAAAAAACATTCACTTTTATGACGATCGAAGTTTTCCTCATTAGTCTTTTAGCTGCGATAGAATACATTGCAGAAAGGTCGATCTTTGCTAACCAAGATTGGTCAATACTTTATACAGTAATATGGGGTAGAATGCTTTTAAGGATCATGCCGTTGTTATTGTGTTATCATCATTATATTAATATATAAATCAATGGTTGTTGGGGCTAAACCATAATATTCCCATTTTATTGAAAATTACGCTTGCGTATGGCACGTGGTTTCATAGCAATGTTTTGACTTTCTATTAATTTCGATCTTCCTAAGCAAAATCGTGTCCATTTTTAGTGAGCTCCATTATTTTACATGTGTGTATGTGTGTGTGTGTGAGTGTGTGTGTGTGATTTGGATTTTTAACATAGCTTTAACAATTTTTTAGTTATATCGCTAGGATGTCTGCAGTGTGGCAGTTTATAGTGATGTCATGCCTCCGCAGATATGTAGCACGATGTCCCACCTAGTCATATAATACTGACACCAGACCAACCAGTCCTAACATTAAACTCTTAATGCTGGGCGCTAAGCGAGGCAGCTGTTAACACCATTCTTTAACGTCTTTGGTATGACGAACCCACGACCTCCCGCATCCGAGACGGACGCTCTAACCACTGGCCGATCGAATCGGTCTGTTTGACACATGATCCTGACCTTTAATAACTGCTACTGTAACAAGATGTCGAGTTGAAATGCATTGATGTCCGAAATGTGGCTTGTAAAGCGTACCACATGCCTTCGTCGGCAAGGGATGAGTGGTGGAGTGTAGGAAGGTCTGTGCAGTTACATTGTTGTGTCTTATAATGATCCATTTCTATCTGTGGCTGGCATTTTTTGATCGCAAATCACATGAGTGGGTGGGTGAGATTTTGTTATTGCTATTATTAGGGTCTAATGAGTTGATATAAATAGAACTTCACATCAGGTGATCTGGATACAGGGAGCCAAAAGTAGTCAAAAGAATTTATCGATGTGAAAAAATTCCAGATCAGTATCACGTGCTAGTTTACATCCAATCAAATTGCAGAATACGCAGTCAGTTCATAAAAATTGGAATTATATATCTCTAATCAATAACATTTTAACTACGGCTACGTCGAATAGATCCATAAGCGGAAATTGCAAGGTGTTATAGTTACTGTATGCCAAACTAACATACAAAGCCATAGCTGCGGACATAACATTAACTTTAATTTAAAATTAATTGCCAAAACAACTAGCTGAATATGTAATGATTACCAAATCATACACTACATAAACATTGTTATAGTATTAACTACCCGAATTCATATTATTCTGCTCCGACAAAAATTATTAATGATGTACGAAACACTCAGCATGTACTAAAATCTATATTATGGAAATTAGAAACATCAGCCTTGAGAACAACTTTTATATTGATATTCATTTCGATTCCAATTTCGAGCGCTGATTATAGCATGCCAAAATCTAGCCGACAATGCATTTTTTTTTGGAACGGCGGTACGATCTTAAATCATACATTTATGACCCCCTCTTGGCTAACACAAAGACCAGAAAACCATTATCTCTAAATGCTTGAACAAGTCAAAAGATCTAACAATACATTTTATAGATAGATAGACGTTAGATCCCATTATATATGTCAACTATTTCACCTATTTACATGAAAAGGCCATAAGACTTTGAGTCATGTATGCTCTTGCTATTAGGAATTCTTTTTCTTTTTATGGAGCTGTCTTTTAGTATTATTGCGCATATTGGTTTGCTGCCATTTAAGTCTCCTTTAAAGCAGCATTGACCGATTAATACATATTTTTGCATCAGATGATATCGATTGTAATAAATTGTCATGTATTTCCTTCTTCGGCAATTGTCAAGTGCGATCTTTTATATTTATATGGTACACATATCATAACATAGAGGATATTTTCTTTTCCGAACTTAATAGAAGATATTTTTCATTTTCATCGTGTGGTTCCAAAAGCTTTATATATTAACGAAAATTTTATATATTAAGGAATGGCGAAGCCATGAGTTAAACTATATCGATCTTGGTACTTCAAGATGAAATATATCCAGCATTAACGTAGAAAAAGCAAATGTTTTTACCAAACTTTCTCCAGAATGGAAGTCAACAAGATTACACTCATACTACGGCACAAAACCCACCCTCTTTTCGTAACGTCACCGTTCTTGCATTGGTTAATCATAGAAATGTACGGAATCTAATTTAGCGGTAGGAATGTGTATTACATGTACAAAACCTTACAGGTCTCTTCTTTATTCATTTCATAGACGATATATATATATATATATATATATATATATATATATATATATATATATATATATATATATATATATATATATATATATATATATATATATATATATATATATACAATTCAGTAAGAGACTATGAGACTACACATTTGAACATGACTTCGACTTACATGTTAATGAGAACAATATGGCAACCAGTCAATCACATAATTGTATATATGCATTGTAAGTGCATATATTTGAAAATACAACATGACTGTTGACTATTCCTTTTATTCAAATGGAGAGATCGTATTAACTGTCATTTTAGTTTTTTTATTTGTTTGCCGCTCAATAGAACGCTATGTTCAAATGCGTACACTTTCTAATTTTAATTACATTCACTAGAAACCTCTTCAAAAACTCTCTTAACTTTTTTCTTTTTTTCCCCCAAAAAACCACTATATGTTATGATCGAAGTCTTTTAAACTCTGATATTGTGTCCAAATGCTATTTAATACCAGATACTGTGTTTAAATGCTTTTTAACACTGGATATTGTGTTCAAATGCTATTTAACACAAGCTACAGTGTCCAAATGGTATTTAACACCAGATAATGTGTCCAAATGCTATTTAACAACAGATACCGTTTCCAAATGCTATTTAACATTGGATATTATATCTGCTGACTATTCACTGGATAAAATGTATAAAGGCTATTTAACACTGGATATTAGATACAAAGGCTATTTAATGGATATAATTTATCAATACAATGTAAATACTGTAAAGTCCCGTGATCCATCTTTGAACAAAATTATGTTTGCCCCAAATTCTGATGCACTTGCTTCTTTTCGTTTTATTTCATTATTGTATTACAGTTGGTATTCGCACATGTTCATGATATTCAAATATTGTTCTACATTGGCATTTGGTTATTTTTCATGTTATTTCATTATTATTCTTCTTTATCATATTATTAAGTTGTACCAGTGGTCGAGTTGTCTAAAGCGCTCTCCATTACGTATCACTGCCATCTCATCTCCGTCTGCGTGGGTTCGAGTCTACGATTCGGGAAGGTGGATATGTGAGAAAGCTTGCCAATAGCTTCTCGTGGGTCGGTGGTTCTTTCTTTTTTTCCCGGTGATTTCCCGGTTTATTCCTCCACCATTAATACTAGCCGCCATATATTGTGCTGAAAAATGGCGTTAAGCCTAACAACAATTAGTACCTCCATGTTGTACAAATATGGTAATATGGTATCTTTTAACAACTGTTAACGTTTTCAGTTGTGGCATAATCTGTGAACCTTTAGCATAAGCAATCTCCTCAATACGTGCATTGTCTGTCTAGCTTTGTCTAAGTCTAACTACTCGTTGATGTTTCGGGCTAGAATCACTCTGGAGTCACGATACTCAATTCTATCGATAATTTTATCATCCATTTCATCAGTGATAACAACAAATCAGAAGCTGATATTCTCATTCTCTCAGAGAGAGAGAGAGAGAGAGAGAGAGAGAGAGAGAGAGAGAGAGAGAGAGAGAGAGAGAGAGAGAGAGAGAGAGAGAGAGAGAGAGAGAGAGAGAGAGAGAGAGTTTCAAAAACCAATATAGGTAAGATACACAAAAACCGAATGTTTTTTATGGCGCATAATGTGTTTTTAAAAGGCCGTTGAAATCAAGAGTGCAAGGTTAATAAATTTTAATGTTGTTCCAACTTGTACTGTGTGTATTATGCTATTGCTTGGTTATATAAACTTTCGAGACCTCCTATGTTTCACATGTAATTAATCAAAACATCATACCACAAAGGTAACAAGTTCAATAATCACATAATTATATGGACACAACAAGCCATTCTTAGAAAAAAGAGATTGCAATTGCACATCACGCTGTACTGAGTGAAAATGCAAGGAACTTGAATCAACTAGACTAGTTGTCTAGGCCCGATCTTCACTTTTTTTAAACGTGGCGCGGGTCTAAAACTGTTTCAGCAAGGTTTATGAACTTAGCTTTAGTGTTTGAACACTACTCACCTTGTAAACTGATATTGAAAGAAAACGCATAAGTAGTTTAATATAAAATCTTTCCCCACAGTAGCCCACTGATCGGTTTTTATTCATTGCCAGGTTCTCCTGTCAGAACTATTATCTAAACACACTACTAAATGCCAATTGGTGACGTTACTAAATGTCTAGTTTAACATAGTGTTAAATGTTACACTGCCTGCAGATTACCATCAGTCTATTAATATTCGTAATAGTAGTACGTCCATAAAGAATTGATAATTGAAAATGAAGGATAATATCCAGATCTGTTTAGTCAAAATAATAGTATACCTCTTTATCTAGGCAAAGTTCGTTACAAATTATATATTATAAAAAAGTAAAAACGAACTACTCACGAAATATTTTATGTTACTGTCAGTAAATGATTCTTCTAAATATGCGTAATGAACTTACCGGGATAATTCCCATTAATAATCCGAATAAAGATTAATATCCTCTGTGAATATTATTATAAGACGCCGATGTAATTCACGGCTAAATACAAAACACTGTTCATTTACATATCGATACAAATATTTTCGTGCGGTTTTCAAGACTATAGTCCGAGACATGATAGCGATAATTTAAAGGAAGAAAAATAATTATGAAAATAGCAAAAGAAATTATTTTGTTTATTTGGGCTACTTTACATGATATTAATTTATTCCAGAATGAATGTCAAACGCTTTGCTGAAGGATATAAACCAAACGCTTTATACCGCAATTTTCTTTCCCTCAGGGTGTGAAATGGTATAATTGACAAGAACATGAATTTATTGTTTTCTGCAACCTATATCATCAGCCATTCTTAAAAGTAAAAGTGGCTGCAATAAAGAAGAAAATTCAGACTGGTCTTGTATAACATTAAGTATATTTGCAGATTTAAACTTAAAACATTATTTTCGTCGGTTGGTGGTTGTACGGCTCTGAGTATGTGGCGGGTGTCAAAGGGACAACATATTTTAATATATTTAATAACACAAACGTAAAAATATCCGCTCTTATAGATTCTCATATTCTGGTTAATGTAATTAAGCATGATGGTCAAGCTTGGGATTTGAGATTATTTAATCGTTAGGGCTTATATAATTCCTACATAACTCTAACACATTTACCCTTTAACTTTCATCTTACAACAATTCATACTTATATGTACTTTAAGGGTTGATTCACCTAAAACTCTTTTTGAAATCAATTGGATTAACATTTTAGAATTTATCCTTTTAATCGGCACCATATCGACGGCATTATACAGACGTTCCTGATATCCCTAATGTATACTTACATATCCAGAATCAGTACTTTGCTTACCATTTAGTATACATACATACATACATACATACATACATACATACATACATACATACATACATACATACATACATACATACATACATACATACATACATACATACATACATACATACATACATACATACATACATACATACACACACACACACACACATACACACACACACACACACACACATACATACATACATACACACACATACACACATACATACATACACACATACATACATACATACATACATACATACATACATACATACATACATACATACATACATACATACATACATACATACATACATACATACATACTTACATACATACATACATACATACATACAAGTAAAAATAATCGAATTTTCCGAATAAGTTTCGAATTCCCTCATGTGCATGACTGCCCACAGTCCTGATATATCAAAATGAAATTGTCCAGAACTCCTTTGAATAATTCGCACAGTTCCAGAATAATATTTTTCCAATGAACACTTGAAGTTCAGATGAATAATCTGAATAAATGTTTCTTGTCAAATAATATCTACACACAATAGTAAATACGTCTGCAGAATTATGCTAGAAGTACGTAAAATATACCTCGAGATATCGAAAGGTTTCATTAAAAGGAAAATAGGCCTACTGAAATGCCTTTTAAATAAATCTTTATACAACGAGTGGTATCTCATTGACACAGCATATATACTATACGTATATTTTTTTTATATCGCATACAATAATGTTTAGGTTGGACGAAAACCTGATGGAATATCCATTAAGTATGGTAAGAATTTTACTCAATTTTTTTTACCCCTTCCTTTTCCCTCCACATCTTTGTCAACAACTGTCAAACTTTCAATAATCCCCCCATTCTTTTAATGAAATATTTATACAAGTGGTATCTCATTGATACAGCATGCATACTACAAAAATATTTTATTAATGTCACATTTATATCATATTTATATCACATGCTTTGCATATATTTTATGTCACATACACCATTTAAACGGTGTTGATCTTGCCACGGGCAACTGTGTATTGACTGAGTGAATAAACTCCTCATATCCCTGCGAGCGTGTCCGCTAAAAAATGTAGTCTTTTGCATTTTCTTATTGTCCATAATCACATTTGCAAATTGATAAGTTGATTGATTTCTTTTTAAGTTTCTATTTTTATTCACTTTGAACTTGTACACACTGAACCCTCAAGCATTCACGTACTGGCGCATGGAAACTAGCATAGAAAAGAAACTAATCGAAATGACGAACCAACAAGAGGTAACTAAAACATATTTAATATATTTAGAGTTTATCAAATATTGTTAGTTTGTGGGAAGAGGGTAAATTTTGTCCACATGTTTATTAGGGGGGTAACTGATTGTTTAACAGTTGTTGACAGTGGGGGGTAAAATTGCCTAAAATTGTTGATATAATTAATGGACGTCCCCTAAGGTTTTCTTCCAACCCAAATTGTTTTTCTCTCAATCCATATTTCTGCGTATTTTGGCCTTTATGAATGAGAGGGAAGAGGGGAACGGAAAAATAAAGGATGTTAAACTCATTTCGAAAACTGGGATTATTGATGCATTTTATCGTTATTTTCATATAACATTAATGATTAATGTGTGGAAATTCATCATTGTTCTATAGACCTGCAGTTGAACAAATGTTTATATATTCGTATTATTGCATTCATGGGTGGATCACAATTTGATATATCGATAGTATTGGTATATCAATTTGTTTTATATCAACACTTTAAATGCAATGTTGTTTTTAGGTATGTGGTATATAGCCATGTTAGGACACGGTTTATAATATGATTATCATAAGATGAAGATCGGTAAAATAGTATAACACTCATAGATGTATTGGAAACCAGCAGTAGCTTACATTAATTTACATACAACATATCTAATGTAGTATCTAATATACATAGAACTCGTTAATATATTTTGTCATTATTTTATTGTATGATATTTATTGATATATCGTCTGGATGGTCCATTATCATGAACTTTAATCAAGCTTGGCGTATTCCAGATTGCCGACGGAACGCTATTACATCCCCACAATGATGGGAAAAGAAATGATCAGTTATATTAGACCCGAAAAGCCTGTTAACTCTTATTATGTTTCTTTGCTAGAGTTAATACCTTTTATCTCAAGATCGCATTTCAGCTAAGTACCTGCTGTGTAAAAAAATATGCCTTGATAGCGAGGTCACATTTCAGCAGAATGACGGTTGTGTAAAAATGTGCCTTTATAGCGAGTTCGTATTTCAGATAAATGCCGGTTGTGTAAAATATTGTGGGTTATTAAGTGTATAAAACTGATAGTTCTAAAACTGATTTTACATTCTTTAGTCTTACGTTTAAATTTATCAAAATCATGTCGGTAACGCACCTTTATAAAACTAGTTTTTATAAATAAGACCTAAGTGGGCATATTATAATTAGTCTCTTTGAACAGCTTGTAAATCCCACTGACATATAACAAGACTCACTTATCGAACGTTTAAAACCTATTGTGATTTTCATATTAGAACTGTTGGGTAACTTATATCATTACGATGGTAAACTTTTGTCTTTGACAGAATTTTGTTAATGCTTCAGTAAAATGATTTTTAATCAATCCAATCGTATTAGAATGACAAGAATGACAGGTTTTGTTATAGAGAAGAATGCGTTACTCGGGTTTTGTTATAGGGAAGAATGCGTTACTCGGGTTTTGTTATAGAGAAGAATGCGTTACTCGGGTTTTGTTATAGGGAAGAATGCGTTACTCGGGTTTTGTTATAGGGAAGAATGCGTTACTCGGGTTTTGTTATAGAGAAGAATGCGTTACTCGGGTTTTGTTATAGAGAAGAATGCGTTACTCGGGTTTTGTTATAGAGAAGAATGCGTTACTCGGGTTTTGTTATAGAGAAGAATGCGTTACTCGGGTTTTGTTATAGAGAAGAATTATATTATGACACATGTTTTGTTACAGAGAAGAATAACAAGGTTTGTTTGAGTGTGCTATAAAGGATTTAATCATCGCATCGTTAATGGCAGCAGTCAATATAGAGTTGATCTTCATTCATTTAAAGGCGTTCCCTTTCACTTTTAATGATAACTACCGTGCGTAAATAACACTGTTTTTTTTCTTCCTGGTTTGTTTTGTTTTAAAATGAATTATTAGCTTTGTTCCCGTGCATATTTTCTCCCTGAAAAAGAAAATTATATAAAATGTTCAATCTTTTTTTTACAGTAAAAGGGATAATGAAAGGTCAGCAATGCTTTGGAAGAAACATTATAAGAAGACAAAAAAGATGATGAACGTTACAAAATCTGGGTATTATTTTCCTCTAACATATATATCAATACATTCAAAATGTGAGGGGTCTGTCGAGGTTATGTATGTAAATATCATAATCTGAAATGGCTTTGCTAGCAACAAGAAACCTAAACACAAGCAAAATACGGAATGCATATCACGCACTGAATACATTTAACTGAGTTATAGAAGGAGAAACTAATAAATATTTTAGTTTGAGCATTCTATTTTGCCCATTAAATGAAAGTTTCTTCGAAACGTATTTTGCGTGCATGCATATAAGGATTAGTCCTCGAAATGTGATGGATAATCCTGTAGAAAAAATGAAAATAGAACTCTCGGGGAGCAAACAAAGGACATATCAGAAGCGTTCCAAAGTAACAAGCTAAATTTGCCAGTGAATTATAAACACTGATGTAATTTGGGATCTAAAATGGTCACATAAATAAAGCATCTACTTTACCGGACTTTATTAGCGATAATGGCTCTCAAAATTTAGACTAGTGAGATGATAATGGTTCAATGTCTTATCGTTTCACAAACAAATGTTATATCACATCTGGTAAGCAAGATGGACAACATTTAACACTGGACACGAGGTAATTAAAATACAAGAAATGCCTAGATGAAGTGGACCATATAAACATCGTTTGATTTTACTTTGGATATGTAAACTATGGTCGTATATATATATATATATATATATATATATATATATATATATATATATATATATATATATATATATATATATATATATATATATATATATACACGACCATAGTTTACATATCCAAAGTAAAATCAAACGATGTACATATATACAGAGAGAGAGAGAGAGAGAGAGAGAGAGAGAGAGAGAGAGAGAGAGAGAGAGAGAGAGAGAGAGAGAGAGAGAGAGAGAGAGAGAGAGAGAGAGCTTTCATCTGTCAGATTGAGGCAATAAAGACAATATTAGCTATGCAGGTCTATGGATGTTTTAAGATATTTTATTCCAATACATACATTTCAACGCAATGATTGACAACAGTTTCAACGACAAAATCGAACAAAAGGATGTTTTCCAAAGCCAGAAACACTAACCAGGTTCTTCATTCGAGAGCACACTATATCAAATTTACGCAAAATGTTTTAACACGCGACCCTGGCTAAATCAATTTGCTCAGGATTACTGGAGGAAGCACTCAAGTTGTATTAAATTGTGATTATAAAGAAACATTCATTAGGAAAATCAATCTTAATTTGTTAGCTTGTTTGGTACACAGAAATAATATTCTAAAAATATTAGAATAAATCAGCAATGACAGAAGCAAGGTTTGGCCTTCACATTTGGACATTGTCATCTTTATTTGCCATTTTGGTGTAAATTGTATCTTATCGACATCTGATTAGTTAAGATGCTGTAAAAACTAGCAAACCGCACGTTGTATTGAAAATAAAGATATTTCATTTACATGGCTGATTCCATCTTCATTTATTTGGAGACCTAATGTCAATTTTGTCTTACAGATTATCTCAGTACATCTTGATTTATTTGGAGACCTAATGGCCATTTTGTCCTACAGATGATCTCAGTACATTCCTTGTGTACTGTGTCAGACTAAACAACTACATTCACCTAACGCCACTTGCATCAAAAGAGCTCACCATTGATAGATGTCTTATTAGTGTCAATTACATGACAACTTAATTATTTTTTGATTCCATTAGAGACTTTCTAGTGACACATGCATATTGGTATTATCTGTACAATGTTGATCTGTTTGTATCAATCTGAAATGAGTAGCTCTCTTTAAGCCATACACAGCATGTCTTTATAATCAACCTACGTGTATAATCTGGAGGGAGCATATTTGTGCACGAATTATGCTTGGAAACACCAGGATATATCATGCTAGGAAATGTAGCACTGCATCTAAAACAATTCAGATACACATGAAGTATTGGAATCCCATTGGAAGCCCATTTTCGTTCCTTTCTTGTAGAGCTCTAATACTAAATACACCTACTGATCTGACCATACATCTGCAGTGCAATAAGTTAAGACTCTACTCCTTAGCCGTAGCTCACCCCCACCAAACTCCATCCCACTCATTAGCCGTAGCTCACCCCCACCAAACTCCATCCCACGCATTAGCCGTAGCTCACCCCCACCAAACTCCATCCCACGCATTAGCCGTAGCTCACCCCCACCAAACTTAATCCCACTCATTAGCCGTATCCTATTTTATTGATTTTGTTTGAGTAATTTTAAAGGACAGATTTTACAATTATTAAAATGTAACTTGAAACTGCAATGATCATTATATAAACGAATGATGTCCAAACAAAAAATCCCAAAATAGTACTTTTTTGGGCAGCATACAACATACATGATAGAGCTTTTAACATAGACTGAAATATTCTTTTGTGTTTAAAGGCCGTTTTAGAATTCGTTTTAGAATTCGTTTTAGATTAGTCATCAGGATATTTATCTTTGAATTTTTGAATATCATAACTCTGATTTGACAATAACACATAATGTTACACGGTTCTATTGAAACTTGGCTGTAAAAGTCCAGAATAATCACATAGGTTCATGCATAAGTGAATTCAATGAACCATCAGCAAATTTATCTAACATGAAAATGGACAGCTATAATCCATTGTATATCGTTTTGAATGTCATAATCAATCCAGACCACATTACTTCAGCTGCAGGTATTGACCGATTTCATTCAATTAGTAACCGCACTTGTCAGCTTGAAATGTTTAATCTCGGTTATTACATCTGCAAAATGTTTTCAATAATGGCCCAAGTATGTATGCAATGTTCTGGACTTGACTGATATAAAATTCTTGCTTATCTACAATAGAACTCAATTAATCGTCAGGATTAAAAAGCAGTGTAAAATCATACTGTTATGCCAGACACACATTTCTAACAGTGCTAAAGGGATTCAAAAATATGGTGATTATGTGAATTCCCAGGAGTGAGAACGAGCGATTTCCAAGTATTACGTACTTGCACGTACAAGAGAGAGAAGCGTTGTCACATGCATTACGTTTTTGTACGTACCTTGGAGATAGGGTGATAAAGCATTATCATATGTATTACGTGTGTCGACATAGAGGAGAGTGAGAGCGTTATCACATGTATCACGTGTTTGTTAGAACATTGGTAAAAGCGAGAGGGAGAAAGCATTATCACATGTATTACGTTTGTGTACATGCAGATGCGAGATTTATCACATGAATAACGTAGGTGTATGTAACGACAATTGGAGCTTTGTAATAGGTATTACGTATAAGAACTGTTACGAATTTATGGCCATAAACTAACTTACAGGAAGAAGCAAAGCCGAAAGTTATTTTTAAACGGAACAAACAATTTCATTTTCAAAGTCATAAAATGAACATATGAGAAGACCTTACATTATTGCAATTTCACTCCAAAATAATCATAAAATGTATTGATACTAATCCAAAAGAACCGAGCATTTCGAATGAATTTCAGGTCCTGAAAGCGATGATCCGTCAATATCATTGAATATGCCAAAGTGCCTACTATTATGGTCTTGATCTAAGTAACAGAAAAAGGCAAGCAACACAAGTTTTGTGAAACTTAACAAATGATGTAATTATGAAAGTTATCAATGAAAATTTAAGAGGAACTTGCAGTAATATGAATTAAATAAAAAATAATCCTAAAGGTATACACAAGAACAAAATAATGGAAGGGTACAAGTATTTTCCAGATACGCCAATGCTCAGGTCTGCCTAAAGTCAATATCTATCACAATATCATTGTTCAGAACGCTAAAATAACAATCTTAAAAGAATTATATTTAGCCCCATGAGCAGATTATAATTCTAAAATTATATTTTAACATAATATTAATCACGTTTTCACATTGGTATTAACACAATGAAACAAATATGAAATAAGAATCAGAGGTATGAATGAAACATTTGCTCTGTTCTCTAATTATGTACTTCACCAAACGTTTACCACTGTATGTCACAATATCTTCCCGTACTAGACCTCTCTACAAAATCTAATATTTCACAATAACTACTCAAGTGACTTCCATTGCAAAATATCCTACCTGACCGATCCATCCAGAGCAATCAAACATATTTATAATAACAATTACATAGGAGGTCTTATGACATAAAAGTAAATAGTACACACTCACACACAGATAGATAGATAGATAGATAGATAGATAGATAGATAGATAGATAGATAGATAGATAGATAGATAGATAGATAGATAGATAGATAGATAGATAGATAGATAGATAGATAGACAGACAGACAGACAGACGGATAGATAGATAGATAGATAGATAGATAGATAGATAGATAGATAGATAGATAGATAGATAGATAGATAGATAGATAGATAGATAGATAGATAGATAGATAGAAAGATAGATAAACAGAGAAGATACATAAGATAGATAGATAGATAGATAGATAGATAGATAGATAGATAGATAGATAGATAGATAGATAGATAGATAGATAGATAGATAGATAGATAGATAGATAGATAGATAGATAGATAGATAGATATATAGTACATCTATACCTGAAAGTGCATCTAGTCAGATTATCTTTTTCAATGTTGTGTATAATGTCATTGTTGTATTATTGCAACGGTAAATAAGACCTCAAGAACCTTCCATCTTTTATATTTTTGTTGATGAAAGAAAGGGGTTTCGATCACTGATTTCAATAACAGGAGAATTAATTGAATTTGCGCACACTTCAGAGTGTGATAGAGCTGAAAATAATGCCGAACACTAATTCTCGAGAGTAGAACAATTTCTTTGGTGATTATTTAATTCCTTAGAACAAAAGCACACTAGAAAAGCAGAGTCACATTTGTCATATTGACACCAACTCCTGCACCATTTTCATCAACATGTAGATTTTGAATGATTGGGTGAAATCTGGAGTTGAACGAACTGGTACTTTTCTCAGCATGGACTTTAACTTATGAAATACCTCCTGACATTCGTCAGAAAAACAAACTTTGTTTCTGTTAATGAACAAACTGGTCTGGAGCTCATCAATTATTGAAAACTGAGCAAACTTTCTTACAATCTTCACACACCCAAAATTGCACGAACTGCTTTTTACTCATCAGCACTGGATTTTCACAAATAGGTTAAACCATATTTTGCTTTTACCTGACCACGTTCCACAATATGTCCTTGGAATGTATCACGTTCTCGGTAAAATACAAATTTACTTAAATAGATTCTCAAATTTGCATCATTCAATGAAGTAAAGACTTTCAGGAAGGTTTCTAGGAGATTTTTCCATGTGTTGCTGTATATAACGATATCATCGATGTACGCATCACATGTATCTGTACCTGATATTAACATGTACCTTAAACACTGGAATGTTGACGGCTATTTTGTCATAACAAAGGGTATAATTTTATACTGGTAATGTCCATCAGGACTAGAAAGACCAAAATATAATATACTCTTTGATTTTCGCAATATCCTTTGAACAGATCATATTTTGTGACATATTTGCCATTTTCATTTTTCAGTTCAGTCATCTATTTATGCCATTCATGCCATTCATGCTATTCTTGCCATTCATGCCATTCATGCTATTCATGCCATTCCTGCCATTCCTGCCATTCATGTTATTCATGCCATTCATGTCATTTATGCTATTCATGCCATTCATGCTATTCATTCCATTCATGCCATTCATACTATTCATTCCATTCATGCCATTCGTGTTATTCATGCCATTCATGCTATTCATTCCATTCATGCCATTCATGCTATTCATGCCATTCATGCTATTTATTCATTCCATTCATGCAATTCATGCTATTCCTTCCATTCATGCAATTCATGCCATTCATGCCATTCATGCCATTCATGCCATTCATGCTATTCATGCCATTCATGTTATTCATGCCATTCATGCTATTCATGCCATTCATGCCATTCATGTTATTCATGCCATTCATGCTATTCATGCCATTCATGCTATTTATTCATTCCATTCATGCAATTCATGCTATTCCTTCCATTCATGCAATTCATGCCATTCATGCCATTCATGCTATTCATGCCATTCATGTTATTCATGCCATTCATGCTATTCATGCCATTCATGCAATTCATGCTATTCATTCCATTCATACTATTCATGTCATTCATGCTATTCATGCCATTCATGTCATTCATTCTATTCATACCATTGGAAATAGATCAGTTTTAGCAACATTGCTTACATTTATGTAGTCCGTGCACATACGGAAGGTAAATCTCTATTCAACACAAGTATACACTACAACCTCAAGTTACGTTTACTTGGTTTAATAAAACCATTCTCCAACAGATATTTAATTTTATTTTTAAATATTCTTGCTTGAAAGGATTGATCCAAGAAGGATGCTATTTCGATAGTGTAGAATTTACAATGTGACCATCAATGTAGATTTTTATTTTTTTTTTACATCTGAACACAACTGTTCATACAGACATAACAGTTGTTTCACTTCAAGAAATTAGTTGTTTTTTTTTTTACTTTAGATATTAATGTTTCTGGTCCAGATAGTTTAATATATCTGAATTCGGTGACTTGTTACACCATTGTTAGTACAATTCGGCTGAACGCCAGCTTTTAAATTCTCAATTTGTGGAACATGTACTATTAAATTGATTTACTTGTATCATGAGTCTATAAATGTATGCCTTTAACATATTTATATGGCAGGGTCGTTTCTCTTTCCGCATCCCAGGAGTTTCGATAATACAAGTCGAACTTTGAACTGCATAAGGGATACAATACATAGCCCGAAGAGAATGTTGAGGTTGGGACAAGAGAGCCATGACTTTATCTCCAGGCTGAAATGTTCTTTACTTTGTAGGTCAATCTTCATTCAGTTTTTGATTGAGTAGAGTGAAAAATATTTCTTGCAACTTGACTAGTCTTTGGTAGATTATACTCAAAGGCAGAGACATAATAAGGAATAATAATTTCTGACTCCTCTATTGAGAAAATCTTTCTCTTTAAACAACTTTAATGGACAAAATTTTCAAAATCAAATTCCAAATGACTAATTCTTAATAACTCTTGCACTGAGCATCATCCAAATCTTTTCCAGTATCATAGTAATATGGCTTAATCATTTTATTTAACGTCTGATGAAATCTTTCTAACGTCCTTTAATTTCAAGGTGATATGCGGAGGACTTAATTGTTCGAGACCTATTTTATACATACTTTGCTCTTGCCGGAAAGACCCAGACATGAAATTCGAACTACTGTAAAATTAGATGCATTTGGGAAAGCCAAAAAAGTATCAAAGATATATCAAAGCCTTTAATATTGTTTCAGTCTATATATTCATATTGAGGAATTGCGCCTGGAAATCTTATCAACACATATTATGGTTAGGATGTATTGGTTGCCTGACTTCTTCTTAGATAACGGATTGATATCGTCTGCCATTATTCTGCGGAATGGATCGTCAATTGCAGGAATAGATCTCAGAAGAGCCTTAGGTAACTTCTGATTGATTTTCCCTACTATTTGACAAGTGTGACAAGATCTACAGTATTCAGAAACATCACATTTAATATGCAGCCAATATTTTTTTAAGGTCTTGTAGCAAATCTTAGAACCAGCCAAGGAAGTTTCATGGGCTAGACTAAGAATTTCATATCTATATCCATTTGTACAACAGATGTATAGCTTAATAATCAATCGTCACCACCGTGTACCTCAGCTGTTCTCAATTATTATAAGGATCCCATTTTTGCAAAATAATAAACTAGTCTTTGTAAGGCGTAAGTTTCGCTAATAGTCCTCTAAAACACAAATAATTCCTCGGAATCTTGTTCCTGTGCAACAAGAGATTGTCTTGTGTCACATTCATTATAATATAAAAAATGGGTAGTAAAAAGAAGACCAATGTGATAAATACATTTTAAATGATCTCTGCCAGAAGCAAAACTCCCATTATCAAAAGATTGTCCAAAAAATATGATGGCTAATACTTTTTTGATGAACATCATTCTCGAGAGCATTTATAGTCATACATCTAGTAACTTCACAAGCAGGCTATATTTTTAATTATTGCTTTTTTATTCCAACCAAGCCTTATCAGTTACAAGTGAATTAAACAGTTTTATCTCCAGTTAAGTCTTTTTCTAACAATAAATCAATACCTTCAATGGAGAGGAATATTAACAAAGCCGGATCCGTCTCCATTAATAATAATAATAATAATAATAATAATAATAATAATAATAATAATAATAATAATAATAATAATAATACACTTTCACTAGAAGACGACTTCGGACTAACAAAGTATCAAACAATAAAAGACTCTGAAAAGCTCTTTTGTCCCTTAGAATTGTAACAGGGGTAGGCTTGTAGAATGGCCATATAAAAATTTTCTTATGAATATTTCACATTTCTCCATGATAAAATCAGAATCTTTGTTTAACCCAGAAAATAAATTGCTTTCAATACATGACTATGACATCGACCTCTTAGAAATAAGAATTTGTGAAATAGTTCTGAGTTTATTATGTTGATTATTATGAATTTATAGCTGTCAAACATAAAGCACCCTATTTGTGGCCAATAACTCTATGTCAGCATCGTAAATTAAAACCCAAGTAATTATAAAACGTGCAAAGAATGTTGTCTTTCCAAATGAAATCCAGGTCCTGAATCAGCACCAAAATCCTTGAATATGCTGATGTGGCAACAGCTTTGATGTATCACAATGACATTGTAAAGAAGTCGACTGCATAACGACTCTAAGTTGAAATACTTCTTTCGTGACTTATCTCCGATTTAATCATCCAACGGTAAATTACCCTAAACGTGTTAACATGATAAATATTACGACTGAGCATAAAACTGGTAGACACCAATTTATAACTCATTGCAATATACAGTCATGCACCAATTATTAAAAGCACAATATAGTTTTACATAACCGTATGTACAAGGCACAGCTAGAGACGTAAATCATTATTACATTAGGCATTGAGTGAGTTATGAAATGTATTTGAAGTGTGTGTGTGTGTGTCTGTGTGTGTGTGAGAGAGAGAGAGACAGAGAGAGAGAGCATTAACACATTATGTGTGTACATACAAGAAATTCAGCGTAATAGTTTGTATGACTCGAGTACGAAAAAACAGAGATATCGTTATGACTGGTACTAAGTGTGTGCGTGTATATGTGTGCCTGTGTGTGTACAGATAAAAGATGGAGAGAACTCACATATTCCAATTCATTAAATACTGATTTCATGCATGTCTTCAAACATTTCGCCAGTTCTGTCGATTTATGCAAGTTTGTCATGAATTTTAACTGATTGCGAAAGGTAGAAAATTCCGACAACTTTCAACGTTTTCATGTTAACTGATAACTGATATTATTGTTTAATTAGTTAGCTTGGTCTATCGGAAAATCTCGGGTAGAAGACTGTTTCTAATTTCAAAATCTCGTCCTTCAGCAAAATATTTCCGCCGTTGAAGTATGAATGAATATTGAAGATCTGTTACATGCATCTGTCTGTTCTAATTTATTATATTGTTTCCACAAGAATTAATACAGTATTCATCTGATGATTTCCTCATTATATTATTTTGCTGCTTCTTACCCATCTTCCCATATATATGTTATAGAAACCGAAAAAAGAATGTGCTTGCAGAATGCAACAGTTGGATTTGTTATTGAGGATTATAGCTTTTATAATATTTTGTGATATGTATATTGTAATCGAATATCTCGAACCATATTCATGCAAAATGTACTTCCAAAATCTTAAAAGACAAAGACCATTACAACACAAATTATGTATTACACTCTGATTACATTACACAACATATGGGGTAAAATATCAGTATATCACTTTGCATGCGTGTACAACATCCATGAACGATATGTTTTATTGCAGTAATTGGAGTTTAACTTAGATTGACAAAATTATAATATTATTGCAGTCATTACTTCAATGGAATAACATCATGTTAAAACTTAATTACATATTGATATATTTGTGAAGACAGGATATAAATTGCTGTATGTCGAACAGAAGTTATCCCTAGCAATCTCCCTTCTTTACAATGATGACCCTGTATAAATGGGAACGAACAATAATCAGATCAGGTACATATGATTTAAAATTTAAAAAAGTCTTGATTAAAAAATATCAAATATTTTAGTTAGATTTCTTTAAACACCAAGTTTCTCAAGCGCTATAAATTCTTTAAACGTTGATACATTAGGTATTGTATAGAAGCTATTGGATAATAGTTGCTCCTTATGTTCTCTGAAATTGATGCACAGCTAACATTACTATAAACCTGGGAGTAGTCCACAATAAAAGAAATCGCTACATAGTAAGGGATAATGAAATTCATCACCCACACAGTTTTGCATGCAAAACTTACACAATTGTTCATGTCTAGACAAATTCTTTTATCTTCCACTCTCAACACGTAAAGAGTAATTACACATTCGAAATTTTATTATATTTGTCTTGTTTCTATAGGTATTTTAACAAATAAGGTTCGAGGTTAAATTCCGTTTTAATACAATTATGCATGTGTCAGCTTTTGTCTAGTTAGTAATTAATGATTCCCATGATTTTGTACTGATCATGAAGTGTTTCCTTAAATATTGGATCTAGCCAGGACTTATTAGGAATATTTTGAGCAATCCAAATAAATTGAACCCCAGTTTCTGATCGGATATTTATAGTGCTCTTAATCCATCTGCTTCGGCCTAGACCATTATTATAATCCTGTAATAGCTTCGGATACAAGATGTAAGGTAGTTTCGTTTGTTTACCATTAGTGAGATTTTCCAAACAGCTTATAATGTGAGTCCTGCTTGAATCAATTAGAATCGGATTACAGAAGTTGAGATTAAGGAAAGACTAAAAATGCATTGAACCGCCTATACACTCACGGTTCCATTATAGACCAGCTCTCATCCAAAGAATTATTGTAGTTTGGCAGCGTTTTAAGTACACCGTGTTAACTTTCTCGGGATGTTTGGCAGATTTTTAAGTACACGGTGTTGACGTTCTCGGGAAGTTTGAAATAAATCAGTGAAGGTTAGTTGAGGAATTCCAATGCTTTTGAGCACTGTCTTGTTTAGATGTTATTTATTATGTAAATAATTTCATATCATCAATTCATAAGTATATACGCTGCTCCAGAGAAACAACCAGGCCACATTTCTAATAATGATGTACTTGAACAGTGTTGTTTTCTCTGAAGAATGCCCAAATATGGTTTTGCGTTTTTTTTAAACAAAAATCATCTGGAATGTGGCCATAGATTAAATGTCAGTGTACACATATTTAACGTCTTGATGTTTATTTCTTATTACATTTCCTTCCATCATTTTAATATCTATCTGCGAACATATAGAGAGGCCCGTTGTTTCAGCGGTTTGCTGGCTGGAGTAGCGACCAAAAGCGTGCTGGTTCGAAACCTACCATCGGATCAGCTTTGTTTGGCTACCATGCTGTGTTCATGGGTAAGTCCCTATACTTCACTTGACTTGGCACTAAATAACCTAATTTTACTGCCATGTTGTAAAACCCCAAATCAGCAACTATAAGCAAAGATAATTTTATACCGAACTTTCATTCGGAGTATGTTACTTTCCGTCTTTGGAGTTCAAATGTCTTGAATATTTTTGGCCCATTAATTAAGGGAACTTATACATCAGGAGTAATGTAAAATAAAACCGAAACAGTCATTTACTAATATGACACTTTATCAGTGTTAGCTGTCACCTCAAGAATCGAACTCCTCTATCTTGCCACCAAAAATATTGAGGTATATGCAAACCTTTTGAAAGTATATAGCAACAATTTTTAAACAATTTAGCTGTAAAATACATTTTAATTTGCAAAGAATGAAGATTTCGTGTGTTAATAAGAAATAGATATTAGTTGTTATTACAGCACGTAACTGTTCGGAGTTTCATTAGAAGAAAATGGATGGATAATAACTTGGTTTAATATTGACATACGAGAGCTTAAAACACAAGTTAGAGAACTGCCTTGACATAACCCATCCAATAATCCGTCCATCAAAATAAGATGCGCAATACGCCACATTTAGTCATCAAACCATCGAAATGTGCTGCGCAATATTAAGATCACCAGATCTAGTTGCTAAAGTCTAAAGTGAAAGGACACTTCTTATATGTCTCATATGAGTTTCGTCGCAACTGACTTTGTTACGTCGTAGAAGTATTAATCGGTTTCGTTTAGTTAATATAAACTTTCACATTCTTCTCAAGATCAGCAATATGACTAGATTAAAATGTCTGCTAAATGCTCGCAGCAATTTTTGGAATATTTTAAAAGTACGTATGATTTGGCAAATATTAAATTATTTATCTGGTGCAAATTAGATTTTTTTCTGTTGAGAGAAATGTTTCTTAAGGTCGGATAACTTTTGATGTTTATTTATATTATCAGGGACATACGTTTATGCTGTTCTCAAGTTAAATAGGTTTACATCTGCCTGAGACTGCAAGAAAAGTTAACAAATTGCTAAATAGTTAAACCGACTTTAGAAACAGAATAAACTTATGCTCGATATAGTGTCAAAGCAAGGATTATAGGATTATAGACCAGTTCGTCAGTTGATTCTAATTTTGAGTCAGGGTCCAATTATTAAGTATTAAATAAACGTATGTATGTTTGCATGTATTCCCACATGTCCGTTTCATGAGCATCAGTTTTCGCATTCACATTAATATTACATAATGCAGGTCGCTTGGTATCATTGTTTATGAACAATTACATGACCGATAAGATTTAAATACAACATCTCTTAGTTAATTTCCCTTCAGCAGCGATCATCCACGTCCTACCAGAAAGTAAATTTCTATTTTTCATTTGTCTATGTATATTACGTCCCTCAAGTAGCCAGTTCTGTTCAATTTCTTCCTTCCCACTAGTGATTTGTAAAAAAAATGTTGCGCTATCATTTAAACGGATTAAGTACATTCCTTCTGTAACTCCGTAATTGATAGCGGTTCTCAATTTATTTTTTATTTCAAATGAAGACTGGGCTTTTACGTGCTTCAAATTAATTTACTATCGATTTTTACGCGTATTTTCATTTATTTTATACTTAGATTCTTCTGGGTCTTCTCTCTAAATCCAGTGTCAGCCATAATTGATTTATGTGGAAAGTTCGAAAAATCATGATGTTTATTATTTAGCTTTTCACTTTTACGAAGACAATGCCTTAAATATTCAGATATAATCATAACCCTCTCGTAACCATGTGACATAAAATTCTAAACAAGATATGCCTGTAGGTGAGAAAATGGGAAAGTAGTGGGAATCAACGAATCTAGATATTCATGTCCTTTGAGCTATGTTATAATAAAAAGAAGACATTTACAAAGAGTGCTTTTGAAATAAATACAGTGTTTGTGTTTATGTAGTACCCTCGACAATGTTATTCCACAGCACTTTTCTGCGGAATATGTAAAATATGTTTTGTGTAAAATTGTTTTGAATCTCAGCAAATGAAGCTTACAGTACGATGTGCACCTCAGAATGTGTGAATCGATATTTGAAACTAGAATTAGTATTTCTCTTCTATATTATGGCCAATATTATAAAACTGATTATATGTGAAATAGATTTAAATCATTTTACTCCATAATTAAAATGAACCACTGTAGATTAGCATATAAACATCAAGATGGATAATCTTTTCTTGAAATTATTCTAGTGGCATATTACACTGGACAAAAATTTTTAAAAAAGTTTTGCTTCCTGAAAAGTGTTTGGTGATTATGATAGCCCTCTTCAAAGTGAACACAAATATATTTTCATATTGACTTATACCATAAGAATTTTAAGAAAGCATGAAATTAAGTTTCATTGACTACAACGTGTTTAATCGCATAACGTTTCTGACACACTGCATAAGTTTAATTGTGCTAGATGTTTTTGCACCTTATTTTCATGTCCGGTCCATCTCGTTGTACTGTCCAACAATAGTCTGCCAGCATAGATGGATTCCAGTTGTCTTGATACCGTTTTCCATTGTGGCAATGGACTGGTGAAACCTTTCATCATGTTCGTCAATGACTTATCCAAGATTTGTGGGGAAGAAGTCCAAGTGTGAATGCGGGAAATGAATCTTAAGTGATATGTTGCAATTCATGGTTTTGTATTCTTTAAGACATTTGTCAATCAGCTTAATGTAGTTTGGTGCTCTGTGGTTGCCAAGAAAATTCTCAACGTCATCATTGAATGCTTTCCAGGCGATTTTCCCTTACACCACTAACAGATCTTCGAGTCGCTTGTCATTGTTGACGTGTCTGATCTGTGAACAATAAAAATGCCTGATTTAATCTTGGCATAAATTATTCTTGGGAACATTTGTTTCAAATAACGCAAACCTTCACCTTTCGTGTTCATCTCTTACCCGAAATTTTTCATTAGTCCCAGTTTTATGTAAGGATGAGGCAAACATATCTTTGTCGGATCAACAAGTGGTTCATGTGACACGTTTTTCTGTCCTGGAACCAAATTAAAACGGTGTGGCCATTCCTCTTTAATGTAATGTGACGCTTTATCACGGCTATCAGTTATGCAAATGTAACAAACACTACTTGGTATATCCGAGCTGCATTCCAAGTAGCAGAGTCACTACCTTTAGATCTCCACAGATGTTCCAGTTGTACTTGGTGTACTGGATGTGCTTCAACAATAGTTCCATGTTTTCATGTTTCTTTTATGTGTGCACCATAGCCAACATGTATTGAAGGGTGGACATTGCCATTGTGTAACAAGACAGCCTTGATGCTTAAAAATGATGAATCAATAAAGAGGCTTTATTCTTGTGGGTCATACTTGCAAGCCAAAGATGTGAACAACCCTTCAATGTCAGAACAGCAAACGAGGTTGACAGCCTATGCAAAAAGCTTTGTTAAATCATATTGGCGGCTTCGAAAGGCGTAGTTTTGTATCTTTTGACATCAAACACCATCCTTGCAGTCTTGAACCCAGTAGTTCTGCTTTTGCTTTTGACAAACCTAAGTCCCTTACCAGGTCGTTTAATTCCTAACGTGTTATTAGATGAGGTTCACCAGACATATGTGGTTCAAAATCCGGATCAATGTCACTGTCCGTGCTGGGGTGGTGCATTGCATCATCTTCATCTCTTTCGTCTAAGCTCCGTTTCTCTGGTGGCTCTGGTATCGGAAGACTGTCGCCATGTGGCACTGGTCTTATGGCTGAAGGCAGAATTGGGTATTAAATTGATTTCTTATTTTTAGCAAAAAAAACAGAAACATTAGTCAGGCAAAAGTAACAGTCCATCACGTGGTCCTTCTGCTCTCGCCATATCATCGGGACAGCAATCGGCATTGACTTCCGAGTACCTCATAGCCTAGATCTAAGATCGACAGCATATCTTGCACAACAAATGTGAGGAGCCCAGACCTTGTCTTTATCACCAATCTTACAACTAACAAGTCCAGTCATTTTACGTCTTTGTGGCTTAATCGTGTACTCGCTACAAATGTAGCAGGACGTATCACGGCTGTTGCGACATTGGTGAGACATTTCTGTTGTCAGCAATCGTCCTAAGTATATAACTGGCGTACTTCTAACGTAACTTACATTAGACAATGCTATGATTCAAAACAGTAGCAATAAAATACATTCAAACTGATATCAACGTAATATGTACGCTATCATCTGCGTATGCGCGCTGATTTTGTAGCCTTTTCAGGTAGCATCTATCCAGCCTAGTCAATGCCGAACATGCCCAAGCTGTATCAGTTCCACAAATGTTACACAACCTGTCCTGAGTACATGCCTGGACATGCCTGAACTTCAAAAGACAACGTATAACGTGAGAGAAATATATAGACTTGCAATACGACAAGAAATCGCAAACAAATTAAGATTTCAAAAAACAATGCGTGATATGTTAATTTGAAGGTGATCAGCAGGCAAAAATATATAAGAAACACCTATGAGTTTCCAAGAAGCAAAATCTCTGTAGTCCAGTGTTATTGGATCTTGATTATCTGATTAAATGATTAGCACTACATTTCCACTATCTCCTACATCCATAATGAAATAAAAAAACAATATATATCCATTATTAAACATGTTAGAATAAATTGAAAGACAATCTGTTCAAAAAGGATATACTTGAGGATAATGCAGAACACTTTATTTGATTTCTCCATAATAAATATGTGTCAATAATCACAACTAAAATATGTGTGATTTTCTATTATTTAAATTCGTTTCCCTGAACATATAGCATGATGCTCTCTAGTTTCTGTATTATTTATCTTTATCCAATTGTCACACCATCAATGCCCTGTTGTATATTTTCTTTAAGGAAAGCGATTGAATAATTAATGGCATGCAAGGCTGTGCCACCATCAAGAAAAGCCAGTTTCATTGACATTCAGATGAAGTGGTAAATCATTAATGAAATGGAGAAATTCTAGGTACTGAACCTTAAGAAATTCCATTTTTCACGTTTAAAAATGAGCATGTACTGGCCACAGAAGCACACTGATACCTCAATATATAAACAATGCATTTTCAGCATTTAAACCAATTAGTAAATTTTGTATTAATTGTATTTATTACAAAAATTAGCTCCAATTTGTCTTCAATAGATAATACTAACGACTCTCTACACAAACACGAACACTGCTGATATATTTTGATCAAAAATTACTAGACCAGTCCGACTTGTGTATTTCAAAAATTAAAACAAAGTCAAATTCGACCATCAAAAATGGGGTAAGTTTAAAGTGTGTTGGTCATTACGAGTTTGTACCATTGACTAAGACCTTTAATAGCATTAATGCTATATATGCAAAACGTTTTAGAATATTAACATAATCTAACATACAGCTAGTGGTTGACATAGAAATAGTTTAAATTTCCTTTGTGGGTATGAATTCAATACTATGTCGGGGGGAGGGGGAACAACATAATAGGTTAACACTGGAGATACGGTGCTAAAAAGAGGTTTGCAATACTGTTTTCATTTCATCTTCGCTGTGTAACTCAAACATTAATTGAGGCTAGAGCCTGATTACCAGGACTGTCGTTTAATAAATATTTAGGGTGTCCCTAAATATTGTCTCAGTTCAAACCCTTGAAAGTAGGCAAATTTATTTTCAAAGATTTCATGGTCACTCAGAATATTGAAAATGTTAACATAAGTTTCCGAGTCATTGTATACTTAAATTTGGATAAACAATGACTAAATTGTTAAAGTAGTCAAAGACCCTTACCCTCTTGATAGTCATACAAGTAAACAATTGCATTGCCATATTTGCAATAACTGATGTTGTATTTAATTTGTAAGTGATTATATGATATTCAAGACAAATCTTTTCCAGTTACTAATTCTGATTATCATCTCTTACTTTACGAGTATTGCAGTTGTTATGATAAATTGGAAATTCTAAGAACACACCGATAGTGATATATGATCGGTTAGAGTTTTGAACGTCTTATAACACTCAAAGCTTTGTTGGTAATTGTAAAACAACTTATCTGTTTTATGTGCATTATTTACTCCATAGCATAACCCGTTCTTTTTGTAATTCATGATGTCTTATTTGAAACTATTTGTTCCTCAAGATGCTGGTGACCTCTTATATTTGCAAAACTTGAAATTGTTGTATCACAACTTGTAAAGATCTTATATTCAGTAGGTTATGGCTACTTATTTCAAAAGGATTCAACCTAAATACTACACCAACTCATTGTTTGCATTTCGTTTACACTCGTATTAAACGACACATTCATTTATGCTGCAATCAGAGTTGTTATGCTTAGACTCGGATTTGTTTTATGTGAGGTTTGTTCAAGCATATTTTTCTCTTCATGTATGTGACACACTCATGTATTGGACAGAAACATGGAACTCCTTGTGGTATTCTTCTGCTTGTTGGGAGCTATGCATTTATTGCAAATTGCCATTTATTGTTCTTAAAAGCCAATGCCTTAGGTACACACCATTACTAGTCAATACAAATTAAAAAACACAAACTCCAAGGACAGATAAAATTAATATGTACTCGAGTTTCACCTCTAAATGTAATGATTCCAAACTGGATTTCAGTGGCTATTTCTACGGTATGTTGATACCATCTTTTAGTCAATATTTTGTACCATTAACACAAAAATATTTCATTGCATATGAGGGTTTTTTGACATCGTTGCACGCAGATATGCATCGGTATGTGGAAAGTAATTGTTATCATTGTTAACATCACTGGTTAGCTACTCCAACACACCGGCATGCAACCTCATGACCTGGATCATAATCCATCACTTTCATGTAACAAAATATCTGAAATAAAAGAACCAGACATGGATATTTACTAGACAGGCTAAACGTTGAGTCATTTTAATTGATTTGTTTTCAATGGCAATGTCCTGCAAAAATATTGTCATGTCTGTCTAAACATGAAAATGGCCACATCCAACCAAGATGCGACTTATCGTTTATCAAAACTATTATTCTACCCCCACCAGCCCTAAATTCGATTCAGATAAGCAAGTATGATCCATGCTCGCGCTCCTTTACAGTGTGAGGTATATGATCATCAAAACTATGTCCAAAAGGTTTTCAATGACCATGTGTTAAGATTTCTAAATTATTTTTTTCCAACAAAAGCAGAATAATCTCAAGTGTAGTCACCTAGTACGCACATGTCCACGTAATAATTTTGGGGGCAAAGACGAAAACAATCGTCATGGTTTATATCTATAATAATTTGGTGTTGAGCAATCCAAACGTGCAGTCGCTGTAAATTTAAATATACGTCAGGCAAAAATGTTTACATTTATATGACAATTGAACATGTAAAAAGAGTAAACTGTTAGACGCGCATGTGAATATTAAGAGCAACCATAATGGATGCTTACATTATTAATATAACAACTACATAGGTCCTCAGTGTTACAGACGTTAGAAACCAATTTAAGAGGAGCATCACTTTCGAAACGAAATCACCCGGATATCTGCGATACTCATGAAATACAAGTGTATATATAACGAAGCATTTTGCGTAATCTCTATGGCAACCACTCATAGCAATGTCTTAACGTGCATCGTGACTAAGGCGATATCTTAGGTGTTGTCGGTAAAATATCGATAGTAACTGGCGAAGTTTTAGAGGAATAATAATTCTGTTGCTTTCATACTCACGAACATGTGTTTACTGAGAACTTCTCGCGAGTGCTCAAAGGAGACTTAGCACAATTGCCAGACTGTGCATTGTAGCCATCGAAGATACAACTATTACCATAGCTAAGCTCTAGAATGTGTTGGCGGAAACGGAAAGTCACTGATGATTTCTCGCACAGAAACAAAACGGAAGCAATAATGATCCAAATAAAACTGATTTACAGGCAGTGAAAATGAAGTAAAATTTACGCCGACTCCAAGGCTGTCGGATACTTAGATATACCCCTATCCTGTGAAATGTTTGCTTAGTAGGAATTAGTAAGGAGATCCTCTACGATGTCATTCACATAGCCCCTCTTGCAAGCTGAGAAACGTTTTTCTTTGTAAATAAGCTTTGGTCTAACCTTCGCAAAGCAACTGAACCGAAATTTCCTGCAAATAATGTTACTGACTGTTACGGTCTGGTTGCTGGCGCGATGATTTTTGTATGATTGTTTGCTCCTTGCCACATAGCCAATAAACTCAGGTCTGACGATCGAGATAAATGGAGCTAATCCGTGACGTACACGTTAATCTTAGATAACAAAATCTAATACGCATCATTAATCAAAACTAAAACAGATTAGTCTTAGATATCAAAATCTAAAACGCATAATCAAGCAGAACCAGAACAGAGGCTAGACTATTCTATTATCTGCTTACCCACTTGTGAGAATAAGTCATGTGACCAACCGACATGATAGCTGGTTGTTTCCATATCTATTTATACATATTTGCACCATTTATATTCAAATCTTTACCTATGCCGCAAACTGTGTTGACTGGGTAAGTATATTTAAATAAAGTCGAGGGAAATAACCAGCTGCCTGTACTCTACGGATTTATTTCCCATGTCCCGTGCTGTTGTAGTACACATTCTGAGAAATACTTTGTTCTTATAGCATGTCATTAATAAAGAATTGTTGACAAAATCATGTGATAAACTCCGTTATTATTGTAGCAGTTCATTATCTTATTTTATGAACTTTCTGAATGGTATAATGTGCATACAATGTGTGTAAGTTATATATACATATAAAAAGATTTCATCCTTAATTTGAGTGGGCTCAGTTAATTTGTTGAAGAAGAAAAGAACGACCAAAGCGATATATAGGACAATAAAATTGTCTTATTGATGTCTTAAACTGACGCAGAAATAATTAAACTACGGTTTTTAATCACGTTTAGACAGAATGCTTGTTCTTCATACAATAACGTGGTATTGTCCTATACTTATATGTATGAAGCTTGGTGGATTTATCTGAAGTAAAATGCTGTATGTTTAGTCTTTTCTATTATACATTCGATGTGACGTGCGTTGAAATTACTTCAGGTGAATGTATTGACCTGTTTGGTCCAATTAGATGAATGTCTACACTATTGACTCAGAATGGTCAGCAAAACTCAATTACGCTGTCTGCCAAATCCTGCCAAAACAGCTTAGATGTTTTCTTAGCCAATATGGCATGAGAGATATCCAACTGTTCCCCATCTCGTTTCGGCTCGGTTTTAGATAAAATCTAGAGAGACAAATGATCTTATTAGGGTTTAATTGCTACACAAAACCATGCATCTAATTCTCAAAAGTTTTAATTCATGGAATTTCAAATTGAGATTGAAAACGTGTCAATTATATGTTTATAGGGCTGAGAGTCTGACATAATTTATTCTTTACATTAATTCTTAAATAATGTGCGTCAAATTAGCACACAACTAAATAATCTTTAAAATGTGAGCCAACACAACTTTGAAGAGACACAAGTGCTAGAGAGTTCCCCAACAATATTCATTCTAGTAGTTACGTTTTCTTCAAATAAGAAATAACAGCAAAATTTCGTAAATAAATTATGGAGGCGGCGGAAGGTAAATCATAACGTGGCTCACGGTATTTTTTGTACATTAATAAATGTTTAACCAATGAATGTTTTTGAAAACCTAATATGACAATAATTAAAAGTTTGCTTTTTGCGTGCACATCTTATAATTGGAAAATATTCCTTTGCGTTTGCATGCAAATATTAATTAAAGTTGATCGAAAGCAAATTCCAGTAATTTGATTCAGTTTCAGATACGCTGTGCATCTGAGATTATTGTTTTTTTCTGCGTATCGATTCTTCTGAACACTATAAATTGTTACGTCAATCTCTCTTGAAATAAATCATGTTCCGTACGAAATATGACTGACCGATAATAATCTTTTAATTTCACTCCTGAATTTTAACATTAACTAGGTTGTTTATATATATGCCCTCTAATTTTCTTCACTTGGATAGAAGACATGCGTACACGAATCTACTATCGATTTCAAGGATATTTTCAATTATTTTTACATGAGTTGTTTCAGTTATTTTGTCTGAGTATGTTTATCCACCGGATTTATACTTTTATATTTCCCCATAAAGTCAACAAATATAAAACACGTTGTTTCAAATAACATTATTTCAATTAATATTGTCGTAGAAAGTTTAGTGGCATCTGTCAGAAAGAAGTCACAATTCATTCCAAATCATAATCATATTTGTTTTAAAACTACTAATGGCCTCTGTATTTTTATACCGATTTCAGTGCCCTGCGTTTTGCTTGCATATTGTTAACCCATGAATTGCTGAGAGGAAATTTGACGCGTATTTGTATATTTTACAGGGTTTTGATTTAAAACCATTTGTGTGGATTTTGCGTTTCCATAGTAATATAAATATTTCCTCTTTAATTTAAACTATATTGTCTTAGCAAAGGCATCTGAGGATTTACTTATCAATGTAAAATTGACCTTAACATTTTATTTTCAAATCAAAAGAACAAAAAATAAACTTGTTATTCTTAAAATTCTTCATTGTGTTAGCTTTCAGTGGATACACTAAAGTGGAAAACTTGTTTGATTGTCTAAAAATTTGATCCAGGAAACATAACTCTAATTTCATACAAATGAAACATCATACAATTCATACGCAACTACCATGAAATCTGACGGTCATCAAACACGAACTCGTCAAAAGAACTTTAAACAAAAAAGATCTCACTTCCTTATTAGATACGCTATATACCATTTTCAAGAAACTGATATATTTTTCATTCAGCTAGACGCTATGCTCATAAAAAGTAATCAACTTTCTTCAATTTCTTATGAATAAGTATATACTTTGTGTAAAGGAAAGATGCATGATAATTACAATGATGTTTTCTCAATTGCTTCTTTATCTATGAGGTATGAATCTAATGTTCCGAATGATATGACTACATGATATCTAGCGAAAGCATCATAATTGTGCGAAACATGACGTCAGAAATCATGCTTATGACAGCGAAAATTCATTTAATTAGTGATAGTTTTATAAACTAGAAGAAAACACCAGGTGAAACATATAGCAACAGACTTTTAACCACGTGACATCATGGGATGGATCCAACTATAAGTACAAAGATAAGCATAATATTAAAACGGAACTGTAGTGCGCGTGTGTTTCCGTCGAGAACCTGTTTTTTCCTGGGTGAAAATTAGTTCTCTATTTCCACTCATCTTTGTAGAGTCAAATCGTTCACTTTGAAGATTGAAATCAATCAGTGAAAATTCAAGCTAATCTTGCTCACCCGTGGTCCTTATTGTCCAGTCCGAAGTCCAATTTTTCTACACTATTACGCACGATTTGATTGAAATATGGAGAGCTTCTATACATTTCTTTGAAGTCAGAAACAGCAGACTCCATGTTAAAGCTTAGTCACTGTCAATGACACGCAATACTGAATGGACCCTATAACGTTATAAAATCATATTTGCATTGTTTGTTATAATTGAACAATTGCTTCAGGGCAATGCAAATCAGATATCTATTGATATAAATAATGTATAATGTGAGTGAAATTCTAGTTAACAAAACTCTTCGTGGAGTTGATATCGCCACTTTTCAGAGAAAATCACGAATTAAACGCTTTCGACATCAAATAGTATTTGAACATTCTCATCTTCTATAAACATCAAAGTTGAACCAAGCGATGTTAACACAAGAATAAGGTGCAGGCCGGTAATTTGGTTTTAGTCAATCAAATCCTATCATTCTCAAGACGAATAATGAAATGCATTGTCGGACAAGAGGCTTATTCATTGCAAGCTCTATGTTACGTTAGAAAAATCAATCCTTCTCTTGTATCCTGTCCAGCACACACCGAAAATATATTTCAGGAAAGTACGGATCAAGCAGACCTCTCCAATGCCCTATTGGTTAGATCGTCCGTCTTTAATGCGGGAGTTAACGCGTTCTAACCCTGGTTGAATCATACAAAAGACTTATAAACATGGCACTAACAGCTGCCTCGCTAGGCGCTCAAAATCAAGAGGTTGGTATTAGGACTGGTCGGCCTGGTGTCATGAAAATGTGACTGGGTGGGACATCATGCTACATGTCTGCCGTATGATGCCCCAGTGCTAGACATCACTATAAACTGCCACACTACAGATGTCGCAGAGATATGGCTGAAAAATATGTCTCACACATACACAGGGATCGAGTACAGATTCATGATGCTAGTCAATCGAGTACCTATCCATGATGCTAGTCAATCAAGTTTTAATTATATGTACGCTATAAACTTATATTCCAAACCAAATCATCTTTAAATAAAATGTATACTCTTAACATAGAAAATTTGCATAGAATTGATCCTGAATAATTTGTATAGAATTGATCCTGAATAATTTGTTTTGGCAAATGAATTGAAAAATGCATGGTCATACCTCTTCCCAAGCAATAACTATATATCCTGCTTCTCATTAGAATTCAAGCAACAATAATTCATTCACTCTTTAGAGGATAGAACTTCTAAATCTAATCCACGCACGAACATAAAGAATATATAAATCTCACTCCCGTCTAAATAGTTAGTCTAAATCTTATCACTCCTAAATAGACAGGTCTCAATCTCATCCACGTCTGAATAGACAGGTTCACATCTCATTCACTCCTGAATAGACTGGTCTAAATCTCATCCACGCCTGAATAGATAGAAAATATAATCTCATCCAGGCCTGAACAGACAGAGGTCTAAATTTCATACAGACCTAAAAAGATAGAAAGTCAAAATCTCATCAACACCTGAATAAATAGAATGTCCAAATCTTACCTTCACCTAAATAGTTAGGAGACCTAAATCTCATCCGCGACTGAATAGACAGAATGTTAAAATCGCATCGTGTTTGAATGGATAGAAAGTCTAAATCTCATCCAGGCCTGAATAGACAGACAGTCGAAATCTCATCCACGCCTGGAGGTCTAAATCACATCCACGCCTGAAGAGATACAAGGTCAGTCACATAAAAATAGCTAGATGGTCTGCGTCTCATCCACATCTGAATAGACAGAAGGTTAAAGTAGCATCACTACTGAATAGGTAGAAAGTAAATCTCATCACTACTGAATCGACAGAAGGTCGAAATCTCATCCATGCTTGAATAGATAGAGGGTCGAAATCTCATTCACGCCTGAATAGACAGAGGATCTAACTCTTATCCACGCCTGAATAGACTGAGGGTCTCATTCTGCTCGCTACCTTTATGGATAGTACTAATATAATAACTTGAAAGGAAGAAAATTCTTTATGGAAGAATCCTTCTGAGCGACCTGCGCTTTCCTTTCTTTCCACAAAACGTGAGTAAATATAACTACTTTTTTAAAAAAAAAGGTCTACTCAGATATATGTTTTCTGCAGTGCTCCAAAGGAGGAAACTAGATTTCCTTCTGAGTTTCACAAGATGTTCAATATTGAATATTGTTGAATATTGGCTTCTCGAAGGTTCCTGTATTCCTCTAAATATTAGATCACGTTTCTGTTAGGAAATTTACAATGTTTCCTGTATCTGCAGCCTCTGTGAATCAATATTATTTGGTTGGATTTTTGTCAAAAGTTACATTTTATCGAAAAGAAAACTTTAAATCCTTCAAATAAATTCACACAGCACATATCCATTTAAAAGGACTACCGAAACTATTGCTCTTTGTTGCATTTTATTTATTATTTAATATATTTTAAATTTATTTTAGTAGCTTTAATTTGTGTAAAAAGCAATATATTATTTCTCACTTGACTGGTTCACCGTCCAAATATACATTGTTTGGGATCTTAGTGTCACTCGTTACACCGTATTTTCTATTAGTAAAAGAATAGTGTCATTGTTATACAATGCTCTTTTATGTGAACATTCAATTATTAACAAAGAAATCGAAACTATGAACAATGTCTTTCTTAAACATAACAAACAATGGATTGAGCTCGATGATCTGTTGCCTTAGAAAATTGAGCTTCTTAAGTAGCTCAAACAATCTTATGATAGCTTGACATTGGACGCACACTTTGTCTGCATTTTTTTCAATACCTCATAGAATACTGCCATTTGTATTTCTAACATACACAAACCAGGAAATGACGTAGTGTTCAAATTCATACATCATTCATGTTCGACATATTAATGTTGGGTGGTGATAAGATTTCCAGCAAGGGATATAATTTCACGTACAAACGCTGGATTAAACATTGTCTATTTCATGGATACATCAATTGTTATAGAACCCTTACAGACCTATGTTCAAATTAGACTTCTCAAATCAAATTTACAAATGTTTTAAATAATTGATCAGAATTTACCTTGTGCTATGAACTTTTCCCAATTTGATTTCGTTAGTTGATTTCCGATATAGTTACTTGTTATTTTCGGCAACGTTAAACTCAATTATATAATAGCAAAGCACGTTCTAAAATGTGCATTAATTTTCCTCGGTGCTCTTTTTGTGACATGCGTTAATATTATTCAGGGTTTAAACACGCTAGATTTATATCCTTATGGAACACTTATCAAGGATAAATCAATACAATTGACCGATTTAAAGTTGTGTAAAGTGTCAGAGAATGTAATGACCTACAAGATCACATTATTCAAAGGAATAAGGCATACACTGGTCTGTATCTAGAAGACACGTAGTTACAATAGGGGATACGAAATTGAGTTTGCTAAGATATATATGACCTTACCATGGCATTCCAGAATGACGGAGTCGCTTTTAATCCAGCCTTGAAGTTTTCAATAATCCACGTGCACGAATCTTTTACGATTTGTGAAATCCTAACTATTGCATATATATTTTGTATATACTTTATGTTATCTTGATAATGTGGATTAAATATCACCTTATCGCATACTTAAGCGAGTGTACTATTGATCTATAAATTGTAAGCTTCTCTCAGTGTCTTACAACCTGAATAGCTCATTAACGGAGCATGTTTTTGGGAAACAGTATTGACGCAAATTAAACGTTTGGTCGATTCTATATGGACGCAGAAGATACCTTCAAACTTGAGTAACAGCCCTTGAATGTGAATGTTTCTAAAACCAAAAATATACAGTAAAATATGAATTTGCCAGAAGAAACGAAATGATAAGCGCAGTAGCTACGAGTGGATAAAATAACTTTTATTATCTGCAGATATGCATATTTTACTGATATATTTTCTCCGCACATTTCACCAACTCCGATTCAAGAGTATAATTTTCTTTGAAATCTCTGAGGTAGTATATTGATGACAACACCACCTAAGTTTGAATTTATATAATTGTTGTTTCAAAAAACACTAAATCTAAATCAGTTAAGAAATTTAGGTTGTTCAGTTTATAATCAACATATAACTTATAACACATATAGGTAAAGTATTGTATGCATGTATGTATGTATGTATATATATATATATATATATATATATATATATATATATATATATATATATATATATATATATATATATATATATATATATATATATATATATATATATATATATATATAACAATTTGATCAAGTATTGTTCCGCCAGGAAAAAACTACTACAACTACTACTATTATTATTCTAGTTGTTGTCATTGTTGAGGCTTCTATCTATCTATCTATCTATCTATCTATCTATCTATCTATCTATCTATCTATCTATCTATCTATCTATCTATCTATCTATCTATCTATCTATCTATCTATCTATCTATCTATCTATCGATTTGTTTGTTTTACTCTAAGTCCTACCAGTGGTTACCTCACATTTGTAATATGCAATTAATATTTCAGTACGATAAATATGTATGTGGCGGTAACAATGAGCAGTAATTTCTGAATTATACTGATATTTAGAATGCAATTTTTAAAAATCTTTTCTTTTACATGGTTTTAATGCGGATTCTGTGTAACAAGGAGGCAGAAAGATTCAAGAATTCCTTACTTGTACGCATAAAAACGTGCAGTCACTTGGCGCTTAAAATTATATTATAGTTTTCTGCCTGCGCAAGTTTATTGGATATTATGCACACTTATGTGCATAGACATATTGGTTTTTGCTTGGTGCCCATCGTGAAAATTAGGCTCCTTTTTAAACTTTGGATTACCCCCTCCCCACTAACACTTGACCTGAGTTGCAACGACTGTAAATGCAATTAATTATCGTGAAAGTGCTAATCATATGGTTCTGTTCAAGGATTGCTTTGAAATCGTTTTAAATTCTCAGTCCTCTATCAAGGTATCAGTCTAATGATCGGAATGTTACGGTTGATATTTATTCCCCCACGAGATCCACTAAGTGCAATTTATTAATGACGCAAACAATTGTGTGGCTAACATCAGCTTGCCTAAACATCCATTTAGTACTAACTGGAAGTTCTTATTAAAGCAAATGAAAATCAGTTGTATCACAATATCCTGTTTACAATCCGTAGTATTTTAGCGGAAACGTCTAAGAACTGAATAAACCGTATTGATATAATACTTCTCATGGGAAGAAAAGATCAGTCTTGACAACATCCTCCTCCTCCTCCTCCTCCTCATCATCATCATCATCATCATCTTCTTCTTCTTCTTCTTCTTCTTCTTCTTCTTCTTCTTATTATTATTATTATTACTATTATTATTATTATTATTATTATTATTATTATTATTATTATTATTATTATTATTATTAGTATTAGTATTAGTATTAATTATTTTATATTATTATTATTATTATTATTATTATTATTATTATTATTATTATTATTATTATTATTATTATTATTATTATTGCAATATCCTTGCTCTTCTGTGCATAAACAAGAATACTACCTACAAGCCATTTCTAAAGTGTTTTACTCTTATGAGGTTATGCAGTTGTGAGATCTTCAACAAATTGTGAGTTTTTTCATTAAGTTCCAAAATTGTAGATGATGACGTCTTCGATAACTTGCTGTGTGTTGTCGTGTCAACAGTTCCTTGTTGAATCACCAAGAATAATACTCCGGCTCTAGAATTCCGAATAATTTCCAATAAATGTGTTTCACCAAGAAGTATTTACAGTGTTAATAAATTATTAAATCTGAAATATAGAAGAAAAACATTCAACTCAAACTGGTCATAACAAATATAATTTTGAGTTCCGAAGGTTAAAAGCATGACTGAATATAATCACTATGAAACATCAGTTTAGCCCTAACTGAAACGCAATTTATATCCCCGTGAAGGTGTCACTTGATCACTTTTTTCAGCGCTGCGTAGAAACATAATATGTCGACCATCACGTACGCCAATGTACGGATTCGACTCCATTGAATGACTCTTACTATAAGCTTGAATAAAAAAGTTGTTTATATAGAACTGCCTTACTGGTCCTAAGTCAAGGTCAGCAAAAGATACAGTGTTTCTAATAATGCTTATTTATCAGGTGAAAACGAACTAAATTGAATTTTCCGGAAAAATGTCAAAGCCAGTGAATAAAGTTATTATTACAATAACATATAATGAAATAAAAATAAAATAAAAAATAAAACTAACACACAAGTAATTAAATTACATATACATAACAAAAGATATAATTTAAAGGGATGGGAATATGGCTGCATGTATGTTTAAGTTTGGTATGAAGGTTGTTAAAGTAAATTTTGCCAACATCATAACACGTTTTGCATTCTTACCGGAAAAGAGCACAGACTACATATTCAGTTCCCATCTTCCTTAAGGTTAATGGTTTCATAAAAGGATAGTTTCGTGCTAGTTTAATTTCTTTCTTTTCTTTTTAAACAATTTTATTTACGAGTCCAAAGTGAAAATTTCTCCCAGTGAAATCTCTCCGTTTCCATCGTGAAGTACGTATGCCGTATTTACTATTCCAGTACACACACACACACACACACACACACACACACACACACACGGGCGCGCGCGCGCGTTTATTAGCGCTCAAAATAATCAATGGACTGTGAGCAAATGAGCACAGTTGAAACTAAGAAAATGTTGTATAAAAACTAATTATTAATATCAGGTAAATATGACCCAAATGAAGTCTACTTTTTTTGAAAATGGAATATAATTGCACAAGATAACAAATGTGATTTATCACGTTTATGAACCTTTAAATGTGTACAGTTTAATGAGAAATCATTATATCTTGAACAACATTTGACAGAGATATATTAGTATTTATAAATTCTAAAATACTGCATATAAGGCACATTTTTTTCTTGCTCACATTAGTGGTAAGAAAATGAATTTTGAAAACTATTCAACATTCTTTTGCAAAGAATAATTGAGATTCGAATGCGTCTCACATCGTATTCCAGCCGATTACTCACAAAAATAGATCTATTTTTTAAATTTAAAGCCCGTGTTAAAATTTTCATCATTTTATAAATTCTCTAAATAGTATTGATATTTTTAAATTGGTCATATACAAAAATGTTAAAGACTGATCTTATTAGCTTAAATTCTTTAAGTTACAGAAAACCCGAATTATTACTGATAAAAATCTGACTTAGTGTCCTACATGTAAAGCATAATTTTTCAGTTATAGCACTTTTATTAATTTGTATTTAAACTACATTAACCCCTTGTCGATAGAAATGAATGTGTCCTTTCAAACAATACTCAAGATAAGTTTGTATCATTTTCTTGAATATAAATCTTGCTTACATTCATCTCCTTAGTAAAGAAGATATTGCGAATGACCCGTCGTTATCAAACTACTCCCCACCTCAACGTGTTTACATCGCTGACGCTTCTATGCATTAGAGTCGTCTGAGTTGTTTTTTTTTTGTTATCTCCACCTCCTTTCATTGATAAAATTTATCACAGACCTGCTCATAAAGATTTATAATATTTCGTACAGCATGCACTAAAAGCCAATCAATATTTTTGACGTTATCTATTTTCAGACTGCACTTGGGAAGTGACGAGTCTACATTATAGATTCATTTGCCGTAGTTATTCATTTATAAGTCAGTCATACTGCAAACTGATCAGATCCAGTCACATAGTGTGCCGACAGGTCAGTGTCGGTACACTTTCTTTGGGCAATCAGTAGAATAAACAACAAAAACCCTAGTCTGCAGTGGCTACATGCTACGGCAGATCACGATCTTTGCTGTTTGCAGTGTTCATCGACTAATAAGCAAGTAACGTCGGTGATCACAACAGTTTAGAGTCCATTTCATACATTTATCTGTTCATCTCTGATGTGATGTTCGTGTCTCTCGACCTTTTACTTCATTTACAGCCATTCATCTAGTAACAATCATTTTGACGTCTGTTAAACGATTTTTATTTCTTCACTGCATTCAATTATAATTTCAATAATAACTTTCAGAACAATAATGTCTTAGTGATTTGGCTGTCTAGGGGAAATACTTAATCTTATTGTATACTTCTTTTGCAATAAAATATAATATTGCGGCTACACATCGTGAATAAAGAATGTTTGTCTATTTATTTTGAATGTGTAGATTTTGCTGTTTAGCTGAGCCACTCTCAAAATGTTCACATTTATTGGTTGATACACCAGGCAATGTTTATCCGCCCCTAATGTTATTATCTTTAAGATGTTTTGCAAATCCATAGAAATATTTAATTTTCTTTTTATATTAAATCACTGTTCACGTATACAACTGACGTAATTTTAACTAACCTGTCAATTAATTTATGACGTACCTGTTTAAATGTGCAACGTATGCTGGAAAAGATTATATATATATATATATATATATATATATATATATATATATATATATGTATATATATATATATATATATATATATATATATATATATATATATATATATATATATATATATATATATATATATATAAACTGCGGTCCTTTTGGTTCGGGGTATTGGTGGATGTGCCATAGGCGTTTAAGAATTATGTAGGACAGTACTGGTTTTAAATAAGGAATATGCGGAATTGCAGTAAAACAACAATATAACGTCTTCTTTATTTGTACACTGTCAAACTGCTTTATTTCTTTTTTTTTTAGTTCCACACGATGTTGATGTAAAAACGTGTAAAACCCTTCTAGGTTTGAAGGGAGTATATTGCGCTATGTGCGCACGCTACTGGTTGCCATTAACTGTGATAGGAATCGATATTCCACATTATGATTAAACTTTCATGTTTTATTAAATATTTATATGGATTCGCAAAACATCTTAAAAGATGGCGCTTAGAATTTAGAATCATTGATGGAATGTTGAGCTTGGTCTGTCATCAACTTCCGTATAAATTTCTCATTCAAATGTAATGTATCTTTGCAATTTTTTCTAACATAATGATATTCACTTTAAGAGCTGAGAGATTCGACTAACCAAATTTGTGATGTCTAGAATTACGCAATTGGTTATGTTCACTTTCTCGCAGGTAACTTCCTCGTGACAGTGACGGGGATTTATTTTCTTAGTATTAATCTACACATTGATATAGTTTCCTCTTCATTTCACTGGGATTTCCTATCTTAATGTTAATCGAGACATTGATTTCTTTTTCACTGTTTGTTGATTCATTGACTGGGATTTCCTTTGTTTGTGTTAATCTACACATTAATTATTTCTCACTACTTCCAACTCTTTTAGTTGGATTTCCTTTGTTGGTGTTAACCTACACATTGATTATTTCTCACTACTTTCGACACTTTTAGTGGGATTTCCTTTGTTGGTGTTAACCTACACATTGATTATTTCTGACTACTTTCGACTCTTTTAGTGGAATTTCCTTTGTTGGTGTTAATCTACACATTGATTATTTCTCACTAATTTCGACTCTATTAGTGGGATTTCCTTTGTTGGTGTTAATCTACACATTGATTATTTCTCACTACTTTCGACACTTTTAGTGGGACTTCCTTTGTTGGTGTTAATCTACACATTGATTATTTCTCACTACTTTCGACTCTTTTAGTGGGATTTCCTTTGTTGGTGTTAATCTACACATTGATTATTTCTGACTACTTTCGACTCTTTTAGTGGAATTTCCGTTGTTGGTGTTGATCTACACATTGATTATTTCTCACTACTTTCGACTCCTTTAGTGGGATTTCCTTACCTGCTGATAATTTTTGCAGCGTTTCTTGTCTCATTACTTCTTGGCTCATTGACTGGTATTTCTTTTCTTCGTGTTAATGTATACATTGATTATTTTTCACAATCATTTGTGTTTGAAAGATGCATGTTCCGTTTTTTGTAATAATAATATAATGTTGCGAGTTGCTAGAGTTATTAGATAGGGTTGCAGATTGCCAAAGTTCCAGTTTCCTACGCATGTCATCTAAATGTTTTCTTCTTATTTTCAGGATTGTAAAAATATCCTTTAGTGTATGTATAATACCAGAATTCGACAATATATACTATACAGTTAGGTGCATGTTTGCTGGTTTTCATATACATATATTCATTTTAATTATTTATACCTCATTAGTAAAACAAAATAATCAAACGACTCTCGAATTCGTAATGATACTTAAATCATTGACTATTAAAGGAATATTGAATGCATACAGTGATCAGTCTATCTGACCTTGAGATATAATTAAGGCTAATTAAGACACCCCAAAATACGTGACAATGTATGATAAGAAAGTTTTCTAATTCATGTTTTTTATATTCAAAATAATTAGCACACAACTGTAAGTTTGGTATAGGCCATAATAACCTAATACCTCAAATGGGCGTGTGGTCTAATGCACTCGCCCTATCCGGTCACTACCATCTCCCCTTTGTCCGCGGGAGTTCTAGTCTCGCGCTCGGTCAGTGTGCATATACGAGAAAGCTTGCCAGTCGCTTCTAGTGGGACGGTGGTTCTTCCAGGGGTTTTCCCGGATTTTCCTCCTCTATAGTGTGCTATAAATAGCGTTAAACCTACAACAACAACCATAAAAAACAACGAACAGTTGTCGAAATCTAAAATGCTGCTTCGATATATGTAAATAGACACCATTTGATTTCGATATAGCATCACCTGCCACACGTGTTGTAAAAGTACGTTAAACTACATTGTACAGATTGAGCAATTTAAATGTTCTGTGAATGCCATACTGTCTTGTTAAAACAAATGTAATTAGAGTGTTTGCATAAACAAACCATAAGCTTACACCTCTCTCTCTCTCTCTCTCTCTCTCTCTCTCTCTCTCTCTCTCTCTGTCTCTCTCTGTCTCTGTCTCTCTCTCTCTCTCTCTCTCTCTCTCTCTCTCTCTCTCTCTCTATATATATATATATATATATATATATATATACATACATACATACATACATACATACATACATACATACATACATACATACATACATACATACATACATACATACATACATACATACATACATACATACATACATACATACACCAAAGAGACATTAGCTATAATTCCAATGTTTTGTTCAAGAGCATCGTGTTTGAGGTATGCTTTCGGTAACGGTTATATAATATCCAGTTTTCATTAATTCAGAGAATAAATACTGTAGAAGGAATACGTTACATTCTTGAAAGATGAAATGAAGAATGCTTGAATATTTACCTTCGAAAGACTTTGCGAAATTGTTTCCAAAGTTTTAGGGTTGCTAAGGAAACATGATTCATTTATTGGTTTTTGTCAAATGGAGTTTGTGATCAAGATATATCATATAAATCATCATTCAGTACCTTTTGTCTTCACCCCTTCCCAAACTATTTTATGATGAGACGATAAGAATAACTAATTGCAGCCAATTTTCTCATGTACTTGCACAAACAATATCAAGATTAATATTTTGATATTGCATTACTTTATGACCCACTGATAATAAGTAAAAGCAGCTAAAACAAATCTTCTTGTTACTTACAACGTTATGAAAAGTTAGAGAAGCGCAGTCTGTATGTTACATGATTTAACTATCAAATGCAAAATTATGATTTCGAACTTCACGACGTGCCTGCTCCGTAATGATTACTCGCCTATGCTTACAATAACCAGTACTATAATGGAATCGACTGGAAATCGCATTTCTCCGTAATAAACTAAACTTCACTTGAAAGCAGGTAGTCCAGGATATTCTCTATGACATTCGATAAGTGTTACCAAAAGTCAATAGTCAATGGAATTTATGACATGTTTACTGCTAACACATGTTATGATTTAAAATGGAATGACCAAGAAATCGTGGTGTCAATGTCAATAGAAAACCACACGTACAATACGTTTTACCTGAACACATTGTCAAAAAATACAATTCAGATAAAGACCAAAACAAAGACATGGGCATTGGCTTACGTTACACTCACCTTAGAAAACTCCTATATATTCTTCTAGAATCAATGATAAAATATGAATCCGTCTCAGGTCGAAGATTACGATATCAAGAACGGTTTTAACATACGCCTTGTAAATAAAACTGACATTTTATAGGCAAATAAATTATGTTTGTTACAATTTGTTTGCAAGCGATATAGGCAATCCTTGAAGAAATTGAGATCTAGTTTCCAAAGTTTAAAGTCAGTTGTGTTATAGAAGACGGTTAAGTTACTCACATGGTTGTCAACGTTCTTAATAAAAGATGGCATGCCGATTTTATTATGCTTCAATCTCCATGGTGATACCTTCGACTATATCATTTATCAAATGCTTTAATAATGTTGTTTAAATTCCGTCATTCATATTTTGTGTTAGCATGTTTTAAACGCCGTTATATTGTTTTTGTATTGTCTTTCTTAAGTGATGATATCCACAACATGTAAGTTCTCATAAATTTCATCTAAGTGCGAAATGGAAAGGCTGCCTGTTTTATGATTGTGGAAAATGGAATGAGACTTATGACAATGGCTTTAGATAGTAAGACATTTAATGGCATTTAAATTTTTAGTCAAACTGAAAATAATTTTGGAATAAAATCTTCCTTTTCATTACATGAAATCTATTTGTCCAAAGCAGGAATATCACGGATTTGACCAACATATACCGGCTCATGATCACCTACCATATTATACTGAGCATATTATATTAAGCAAGCAGTAAGTTTATAATTTTCTTCTTCTTCTTCTTCTTCTTCTTCTTCTTCTTCTTCTTCTTCTTCTTCTTCTTCTTCTTCTTCTTCTTCTTCTTCTTCTTCTTCTTCTTCTTCTTCTTCTTCTTCTTCTACATGCATGCTTGCATGCATACATACATACATACATACATACATACATACATACATACATACATACATACATACATACATACATACATACATACATACATACATACATACATGCATGCATGCATGCATGCATGCATGCATGCATGCATGCATACATACATACATACATACATACATACATACATACATACATACATACATACATACATACATACATACATACATACATACATTGATACATACATACATACATACATACATACATACATACATACATACATACATACATACATACATACATACATACATACATACATACATACATACATACATACATACATACATACATACATACATACATACATACATACATACATACATACATACATACATACATACATACATACATACATACATACATATTTCCCTCAGACGAATATAGATAGATAGATAGATAGATAGATAGATAGATAGATAGATAGATAGATAGATAGATAGATAGATAGATAGATAGATAGATAGATAGATAGATAGATAGATAGATAATTGGTAAAATTAGTCTTTCGTAAATTTTCTCATTTTCCTTTTCCAACTTTTACAAATATGTATCCATTGCTAAAAATGCTCTTAAAGTGTGTTCGTTTACTATTTCTTGAGCAAGTTCGAAAGAACACTGTGTTTCTAAAGCAATTCCAAAAGTATGAATCTTTTAACAACCCCAACTGAAGACTTCATAAAATAATAATGTGCAAACCTCTAGTCTTTATCTCTTACGGACACGTCAATTTTTGCCTTGATTATTATAACTTTAAGGTTCTTCTTTTACAATGTGTGCTCAAAGCACATGAGCCCCTTTGTAGACCTTTTTTTTAAAATTTTACTATTTCATCTGCGTATAAAAAAAAAACAGTTGATATATACACAAGTCGGCACCTTAAAAACTACAGCAATAAATTTTCTTCAATATCATTAATACACATGAAAATAAGAAAAGCGACACACATTACAAATAACATGGCTTTTAAAGTGTTGGTATAAAACAAATTGATATACTAATACTATTGCTATATCAAATTGTGATATGTTCATGGCGCAATAATACAAATATAAGAACATTCTTTTAACTACAGACCTATAGATTAATGATGTATGAAAAAAAAGATAAAAAATATAAATAGTCCCCATTTTGCAAAAAATTTAATATCGTACAAAATTTCATTTGAATCCCCTCTCCCCTATCATGCACAAGGGACAATATACTGAGAAATATGGAGTGAGAGAGATAAACAATTTCGGATGGATCAAATCCTTAAAACTGAACTTGCACCAAGTAACCTACAAGAATATGGTTCGTCGTAACCGTATGCGTATAATTTCCGAGGGTTCTATTTACAGTGTTCATAATAGGAATGATCCATAGTTGCAAAGCCTATCGACACTATAAGTTAAATTTGTCAGTATGTAAAGTATTCAATGCTTTGTTGTTCTTGTTGTTGCTGCTGTTTTTCTTTATTAAACATATTACAATGTTCGAAGTTGTAATTATTATTAACTAATTAAACTAATTAACTAAATTAACTAATTATGATTATTATTAACTAATTAAAACATAATAGTCTCCAAACAGCGCCCCTCCACGTGCTCTCTCTTTATGTGTCTGTCCGTCCGTCTCTCGGTCTCTGTCTGTCTGTCTGTCTGTCTGTATGTCTCTCTCTCTCTCTCTCTCTCTCTCTCTCTCTCTCTCTCTCTCTCTCTCTCTCTCTCTCTCTCTCTCTCTCTCTCTCTCTCTCTCTCTCTCTCTCTCTCTCTGGAGCATCTTGGCAAGATACGGGGGAAAATCCATGAAAATACTAGTGCTGAGGATTTTCGCTTGTGCCATACGACAATATTACTGGACTGATGAATGATGAAGATAGTTAAGTCAAACCGTCCAGTTACTAGTCAAGACCACCCAACTCAATATGGCGCATGTGGAGATAAAAGAAGCAAAACCTGTCAACAAATGATAGAGACCACGACATTTACAGCCAGATTGACTAGAGAAAAATTAAACATATATGGTCCAAACAAAACGAACAAAACAGAGAATGTAATTTATCTCATCACACGTAAGATCTGGAGTATTTAGCATGTTGGAGAAACTGAAAAGCTAAACAAAAGGATAAACTTTCATAGATCTGATTGGATGAGAAAAGGTGTTCAGAAGCCAGGTCGCAGGACGCTTTTCCTCCCCTGGCCATACTTTTAGTAATACAACACTTATCGCAATTGTAACAGCCCAAACTGGAGTTCCGAAACCAGGAAGAACATTGAAACCAAGCGGTCTAAACCAAGAATATTAGAAAAAGAAAGCTATGCACTAATAGAATTAGCATTTGCAGCCTTCACATTTTCTTTTTAAAATTTTTAAATCTTCTTAGTATCCTTTGAATGCTACTATAAGAATAAAATATCCGGAATATAATCAAATATCCGGTATATAGATTGCCTTACATATATGTACACAAAGTAATAGATGTCGTTATGGCTCATAGATATCAAATAAACTACAAATATGTCTCAGTATCGCAACAAGTATATATAGGCTGGCTGAGACATAATGCATCTATAGGTTCGAATCATGTAGAAACAGCAAGGTAGAGTTTTCTATGTTTTCTTTTGTTTGTTTTGTCTATGTTCTGTATATGCATTTGAAAAAGACTTATTAAGAGTCGAAAGCGCTCAGGCTAGTTAGATACTGGTTTTGAACTGTTCATCGTCAGTTTATTGCATCTATCTTAATCAATCTCTGACATACGTGATCCCTTGGTGGATCCAGTGCGCTTGAATGGGCTGTTTGTCGCCATATATATGGTATGTTCTTCCGCACTTCAGTGAGATATATTACATATTCAAGCAACTTGTGAAAGCGTGACACAATCTATTATTATTTTTATCCGGAGGAATTCAATCATAGTGAAACTCCATACTAGAACAGGAGCAATGTTGCAAGAAGCAAAGTAAATTTCTGCTAGCACAAGGATTATTGGTTAATGCGGCTGAATCTAATTTTTCAATACAGCTCATTAGAATTGTGCTCAGTTAATAGACAGCTCTTCATTCCTCCTGTGTAAATTACAAACTTACAAATAATTCCAGTAACTAGATTTGCAACTATATCTCAGCTGGAAATTGTTCATCGATTAGTTTGCCTTAGCTGACAGTTTCTCAGTGTAAACTAACTTATACCGGTATCGAACCTTTATGGACTATACTTACTTTCTTATACACCTGTATATGCCCGGCGTTTTAAATGTGTATGAAGTCTACTCCCAGTAACAATATCCGTTTATGCAAATATCCGTTTGCTACGAACACATTAAAAACGTTTTAAAGTTTCCTTCGCTGACAACATTAATGCAAATATATTGTACTGATACTAATGATACAAGCATTAATACTCTTCGTAAAATGACCTAAATGTTAAAATATATCAGTTTTCAGTGCGTGTCTATAGGTAGGTATGTGCGAACGTACGTACGTAAGTACATACATACATACATACATACATACATACATACATACATACATACATACATACATACATACATACATACATACATACATACATACATACATACATACATACATACATACGTACGTACGTACGTACGTACGTACGTACGTACGTGCGTGCGTGCGTGCGTGCGTGCGTGCGTGCGTGCGTGCATGTTTGCATGCATGCATCCATACATACATACATACATACATACATACATACATACATACATACATACATACATGCATACATGCATACATACATACATACATACATACATACATACATACATACATACATACATACATACATACATACATACATACATACATACCTGTATGTATGTATGTATGTATGTATGTATGTATGTATGTATGTATGTATGTATGTATGTATGTATGTATGTATGTATGTATGTATGTATGTATGTATGTATGTATGTATGTATGTATGTATGTATGTATGTACGTACGTACCTACCTACCTATGGCTTTAAGGCAGATTAGTCACTTGGTGTGATTATCCAGTTAAGAGAGCGAGATTACAGTGACCTGTCCATTTAATAAAGCTATTCAAATAACTGCTTGTGATTTTTTAAATTTGCTCATATCTACATTTTCACACACACAAATACACACATACACACACAATTTTGTCATTTGCATAGGTAACTAGTAAAACAAATATAGGTGATGATGAGGTAGAATCACGTTATGACCGTTGACATCTATGGAACACATAATTTTCTTCTCCTTTCTCTGCGTCTCTCCAAAGCTTTCTGAAATATTTTTCCCTGATTGCTCAATAACAATATTAAACGCAAAGGCTGCTCGTGTAAAGTGTGCATCTATTTTTTTTAAAAAAATAGAAATTATCATTTACTTTTACCGTGATCGTTTGTTCATCTCCAAACTGCCCCTGTGGCCTAGTGATTAGAGCTTCCGCCTCGGATGAGGGAAGTCGCGGGTTCGAACTACAACCGAGTCATACCAAAGGCATTATAACGGTACTAATATCTGCCTCGCTAGTCGCTTTACATTAGGATGGTTATGTTAGGACTAGTCCGCCTGGTTTTAGGTTAATGTGACTGGGTGGGACATCATGCTACATGACTGCGGCATGACGTACCAGTGCTAGACGTTAATATAAACTGTCACACGGCATACATCAAAGTGATACGACTGAAAAATTGTTAAAGTACCTTAAAAAAAATTTCCAGAGCACATAGTTCTTCTCCAAACGAAAGTGTCCCAGGACTTCATAGTCAAGGGGAGGTCAATCGCGGTATGATTCAACAGTTTGATTTTGTTGAGGTTGTTTCCCGTTGAACAATATAACTTGATGATAGTATGTTTCGGTGGCAGGGGCTAGTTTTTATGCACAAATTTATTGCCGCAATCAGCGGCTTAGTATTTAAAATAAAATCATAAAATAACACAAGTGAGGTAAAAAAAGTTCCATATTTTTTGGATACCTATGTCAAAAGAAATTGCAAGAATATTATCCATTGGACCAGAGAAGTCAACGGCAGTTTGTAGCAAGAGAAGTTTATGCACCCAAAACTCAAATTTATACCTGCAATTTTCATGTCAATTTTGCCAACATGTGGTGCTCACAGTACAAATACAAACCCTTTTCTTAGGTTTGATAATTCTGCAAAACATTAAGTACTAAACAGACTGATCCAGTTGAAAATAGTTGTCATCCAAACCGTTTGTATGATATTCTACTTGCTCTAAACCCACGTAGTTACTACAATTGGAGGCTAGCTCTCCTTCCCAGTTAACTATTAGTATTTGACTATCTACATACTGCCGAATAACTATGGAAGGTGTACATGCCTGACATCAATTGCAAGAAGAACACAAACCCGAAACACCTACTTCACAAATATATCCATTGCTTTGATTAGTAAATAATACTAACTGAAAAAGTCACACAATAGTCTTAACGTAAGAAATTTGCCAGTGGCCAATTTCCTAAACTAGCCCTGCCACTTTAGTCGTTTCATGCGCGTAAAGATCACAGTGCCTATGATCCTGAAAAGTTGTTGTTGGGTTTAACGCCATTTTTCAGCACAAGATAGGCTATTCATGGCGGCCAGTATTAATGGTGGAGGAAGAAACCGGAAAATCACCGGAAAGAACCACCGACCCACGAGAAGCTACTGGCAAGCTTTCTCACATATCTACATTAGCCGAATCCTAGACTCGAACACACGCAGACAGATGTGAGATGGCAGTGATCCGTAACGGACAGCGCTTTAGACCACTCGGCCACACGGGACCCCCTTCCTGAAAAGTAAGTCAGTTAAACAAATGTTAAAACAGTCAAATAAAAACGTGAAATTGGCTTTAAAAGAAAGATTTACCAAAACCGAATTTTACTTTTTGTATTTGTTCTATATTTCTAATGTAGGTTACTGTCATAATCGCATATTCATATTTTGAAATATTCATATTCATTCTTTGAAATAGTAAAGGAACAATTTTATATAAAGTCTGTTGAAACGAAAGACATCAATTAGAAACAAAATTATGTGGGAGACATACTTCAAAAATATGTCAGCTTCAAGTTTTATGAATAATTTACTGTTTATTTGCATTAACATATCCACTGAAAACAATCTTTTAAATCTGTATTCGAATTCAATATAAATTTTAGCTAATGTGACTAACGTGTTCTCCGTAACGTATAACCGTGAAAAACGCAGATCTTTCAGTTCAGCTTGTTTTGGTTTGGAGAACTAAAACTTGTTGCTGACTTTCAGAGGTGGGGTAAATATGTGCGGTCTCCCGTTCTTTATAGTGCTTTCGTTATCGTCCTCAAGGAGATGATGGACCACGGTGTTATTGCCTGTATCGAGTGAATAATAAAATAAATTAGAGATATGAGCAGGGCTATGTAATAGAACAACATAACCGACCCACTCACTATGCAAAATATAACGATTTCATCAATTACATAAACACAATGAAACTGAACATGTAATTTGAAAGACTCACTTTTTCTTAGAAAAAGGGTTACAAAACTATGCAAAAATTAATTAGCCGTTATGTCGCACCAAAAAAGACAAATTTCATCATATAACCAAGTGACTGATCGAACTCAAATTGCTGGCATATCAGCATGACATGATTACTTCCTGTCTTTCCTAAATCACTGTTGGCGATAGTTCAGAGCTCTCTCTCTCTCTCTCTCTCTCTCTCTCTCTCTCTCTCTCTCTCTCTCTCTCTCTCTCTCTCTCTCTCTCTCTCTCTCACACACACACACACACACACAGACAAACGCCTTTTCGGGTCATCAATCGCCTTAGTTCTAGACAGTTTCCTTTCCAAGTCTGCAGTACAGGTTAGAAGCTATTTTGTTTTGTTCCCAAAAATATAATACGCAACCTATGTATCTGTCAAGTATTGTTTACTTCTCCTGGGATCAAACAATATTCCCACTCTTTTCAAGTCAGAGTTTATCTTATTGTAGTTAAACAGAACTAAGCTGTGGTCAATTCTCAATCTGATCTGATACACAACCTGTTAATGTGGATTTATGACTTTTCTAGAAGCTACCTGCATTCCTATCTGGAACCGTGACATAATTGGACTTCTTAGATAGATAAACCATGATGTAGAATATAAATACTAACTGACTATGTCAGTCGGCATACTTTCCTAATGCTAAAACCATCGCTTCTCGGTTGAAATGAATTCAGAATTTAATTACTCTAACGAATTAATGGATTTTACTCTTTGTCCGAAATAAGTTCGATGCTAATTAGAAATTCAATGACATACTATTCCAGACATACAAAAATGTATTGTTAGTATAGATAATAGTCATTAAAGACAGATAAAGTAGGTCACCCAACTCGTAAAAGAGTAATGCATGAACTTCATGCAATATATGATTTCTATTATATATAAAACCTCTTAATCTGAAACCAGTTATATGAATGAAATATTATATGACTTTCTTACGATATATGAGCCATATAGCATTCAAGACCACGAACGCACGATTATTTCCTGAACGCAAGAAAAATTGACCTGTTAATTTAAAACCAAACATTTCAACAAAGAAATACAAACTTACAGCAATACATATTATATGTGGTTCAGATCATTCCTTTATGCTTCCTTAGCTCTCTCTCTCTCTCTCTCTCTCTCTCTCTCTCTCTCTCTCTCTCTCTCTCTCTCTCTCTCTCTCTTCTAGATCAGGTTCTTTAACTTTTGCAGACTCACTATCCCCTGGACTATTAATTATTAATTTCACGAGAGAAAGTACACATTAGTTTTCCTGAGAGCTAAATTCTGGTCTCCCACACAAACTTAGACTCCCTAATTTCGCGAGAGAGATTACTTTAAAACTTAAAATTGCGGCCGAGAGATCACACACTACAGCGCATCGATTATATAAATCTGCAGTCTCAGTGATTCTTGATTAGTAACAACAAAACAAAAGCAAGATCACACACACACACGTACGCACACACACGCACGCACACACATAAAAAAATCCCAAACAAAACAAGTCATTACAAACGGCGATATACATAGGCAAACACTAATTGGAATGACTGCCATTATAATAAAGTTAAAGTGGTCGAGGAGAAAAATAAATGAAGAAGAAACAGTACTGACACGACGGCATGTGTTGGCTTTTATGTATGTGTATGTTTGTCTGTTCATCTTCCGAAAAGAAACTAAACGTTTAAAAAGTATCTTTCAGTTTTCAATATTTCTTTTTTTATATTTAGATTTGTTAATGTTGTTATGAAAAAAAAATGTTTCTTATTATAACCTTTTTCTCATTCCCTGCTATGAGAAGGAAATACTAGTTACTTTAAGAGATGTCTTTGTCCAAGATTAGAGAGAAGAAGAAGACGAAGAAGAAGAAGAAGAAGAAGAAGAAGAAGAAGAAGAAGAAGAAGAAGAAGAAGAAGAAGAAGAAGAAGAAGAAGAAGAAGAAGAAGAAGAAGAAGAAGAAAGTTCGGGCTCTTTTAAAGCTGAAGGTGTCAGTCATAACCTAGTAGATACTGCAACGTTTCTGAGTAAATGACGATGCGAGAAATACGTGAAGTTGGTAGCGAATTAGTATTTTCCAATAACATATACCATGAATACAACTGAATAAAAGTTCTTTGAAACTATAAAATATTCCATTACATTACAATTGTTAAGAACTCACAAAACGTTACCAAAATATCAAGTCTAGATTGAATTTGGCCTTGAAAATCTCTACATTAAATGGTTTCTATAGTTTAAAGAGTTTACGGACACACACTATTCTTACATGTAAGGAAAGAAAAGTATCTCTCTGATTCTCGAACGAACAGTCAGATTTTACACGAGGATGCTCTCTTTTATACACGGTCGTTCCTCTCGAATCAGAACAAACTCTCATCCCTTTTCTACAGGAAACGCGTGAATCATCAATTTGCTTACCTTTGAGTACAAGCAAATCGTACGAGTGCTTATCATCAGCTTTTCACCAAATCTAAAATTTGTTGACGTTAACATTTAAATGCTGAAGAACGCATTTGCTCAAACTAGCGACATCTTTACGAAAACAGCACACAGCTTCTGTGCAAAAACAAATCAAATTTTAATCTCACTATAGTGGAAAATTAATTTTAATACATTTCAATGAAAAGTTAATTTTATTACTATTTAGATAAAATTTAGAGAAAGTTTCAATCTTAATACACTTACTAAATATTTGTATCCTAAAAATACCATGAGTTGTTTTCTAAAGTTATTGTTTATTCTTTACAGAACGTTTACATTTTGCGGTTAAATTACAAAACATAATGAAAATAAAGTGTTTCAAATATTTATTATAATTTTGTTTATCTTTGGTTTAATATGTTCCGAATAAAATTTATTTTTTTTTTTACAAAAACTTTACCGCCAGTTTTGTTTCGGTGATTTTCATGAAATATTTTTGGGAATTATTTCTTACCCGCTTAAAGTCAGTTCCATAAAAGGTGGTGTTGGATAGCCCGTTTCGGTAACATTTTTATCCGTCTTTTTCTTGCTGTTTAGTGTATGAAGGTTGCGCTAGAAACATTTCCGGCATGTATTGCCAATAGTCGACATTCGCTGATTGCAAACAAAAAAGAAAATGAATGAAATTATATTTCTCGCCATGGGCAAACTTTATTTCTCGGCCACACACTGTCATAATATTAACAAAAGGATAAAAATGGTAGACAAGTAATACTGCACAGGTTCCAATAAAAATGTTAAGATCTGTTTAGTCTAGAACTAAAATCCAGTAAGCTCTTCCAACTTATGTTCAGAACATTTCGTTTGAGCATGAACTCTAAGGGAGAAGGGGGTGAATTTCCGTTGCCCTTCATACAGCTGTCGACAGCAATGTACATCTTACACCAAGACACAGCGTTTCCACTAAAACACATGCTGTATAGATCTTTATCTATGATGTCCGGAAAGGTGTTACAATATTCAATAATAACATTCATCATCATGACAGGTGCGATACTTACAGTATTGTAAATTATGGTTGATAAAATATATTGAACGAAACATCAATTTTCAGTTGAATACAAATATTAAGCAACGAGTGAGTTTTAAAAGAAACAATGATTTACTTTGAAAAAAATGCTAAACTAATTGTACATATATGTCCATTCACTTAATACTTTCATCAAAAAGATATTATCATTTTAACTGCAAAGGATGGTCTTTATTAAGTCAATAATTTAATTTTATTTGATCTATTTTAAGTGGCGGTTAAGTTGTTGTTGTTTGGAGTACCACGGTGCTATTGCTCTGATCTAGTAAACAATAAAATGAAATATGAAAATTCTGGATGGAATGAACAGAGATCTGAACAGAGATATGTAACAGAATAAAACTGCGCTTGTATCATAAATGTATAATTTAATCAATTATATAAACAAACGAAATTGAACAAGACATTTGAACTAGATACTATTAATAAAAACTTTTAAGTTTATCAACAACAAACGGAATAAATTTATACCGATAAGACAAATTTCATCTTGAAATCGAGTGAATGATCGACCTCAATTGCCCAGCAAGCCTGCATAACTTAATTGCTTGCCGGTCACTACAAAATCAGCGTTGGTGGAAGGTTTGAGCTGATGAAATCATTTTCCTCTCTCCCTCACCCATCCTCCTGTTGGGTCATAGTGCAACAATTAGGTTGTCTCTTCCCTTTTCCCACTGTATTGGTGTATAAACGGAGCTATTTCTCTTTTAAAATGAAATAACAGACACAAATATTCGGCGGGTTTTCTTTTCTATTGGTGTTCAACGCTATCTCTGTCTCGTTACGTCACGTCGTAATTCAACAGAAGCTAAAGCTTATATATATATATATATATATATATATATATATATATATATATATATATATATATATATATATATATATATATATATATATGTTTTGGTTCGCAGCCTGACAGATGAGACAAAAACCCTAAGCTTAATATAACTCCCAAACAGCTACTCAGTAATTGAACTATGACAATAATCTACATCTCTTAATCAGCTATTACGCCTCACCGTGGCCTATACATTACTAATGTGACCAAATGGCAGCAATCAAGAGCTCTTAATGCGAATACCATTGATTCTATATTAAAAGAATTCACCTGTTATCATACAAAGAAATACATGAAATTCACTTCTTGTCTTAGCTTCAATATTCGCTAACAGCTCATCGCATGAATTACATACCTCAAAGGACTACTCTTTTCTTTGCATATATAATTAAAAACTTTTAAGAGAAATAAATTTGAACAATTATCTTATGAACATTAAAAAAAAATAATGTTGCAGGGTTTGACGCTATTTTTCAACACAGAATAGGCTATACATTGCGGCCAGTATAAATGGTGGATAAAGAGCCCGGGAAACCCCAAAGACAGATCCACGAGAAGCTAGCTACTGGCAAGCTTTCTCACATACCCACATTGGCCGAAACCGAGCCTCGAATTCAAGCAAAGAGGATATGGCAATGATACGTAACTGTGATCTCTTAAGACCACTCGGCCACTAGGCATCCCACAAGAAATAATGTATAAAATTCTGAGAATAAACTAGTCATATAGCATTAAAGACGAATTAAAGCAAACAATTAACCTCCAAAATTAAAAAAAACCCAAATATCGATGTATCAATTGAAAACAAAAAAACCAAATAAATAATTACGAACTCATATCACAAACTTTGTACGAGATTTGAAAGAAATAAATTCAAACGAATAATTAAAATGACTCAAATCAATGAACAAACGCAGCAGAATAATGAAGTTGTCTTCTCCTTTCAAGAATCGATCGCTTCTACGTAGCAGAATCTATATGCACCTTTAAGGTTCCGTGTTTCTCTTCCATACACCCGTATCTTGGACACGCGATAGCGAGAGAATATTTTTTACTTCCCGGGAGCTAAGACTTTGCCTCATACAAACTTATTCTTACTCAATTTGCGAGGAAGAATACTTAAAATATTGTTGTTGTTTTAGGGGTTAATGCCATTTTTCAGTACAAGATAGGCTATACATGGCGGACAGAATTAATGGTGGAGGAACAACCCTGGAAAACCCCGGAAAGAACCACCGACCCACTAGAAGCTACTGACAGGCTTTCTCAGTTACCCACGTTAGCCGAGTCTGGACTCAAACTCACGCAGACAGAGGTGAGATGGCAATGATCCGTAACGGTCAGCGCTTTAGACCACTCGGCCACTCAGGGCCCCTTAAAATATTGAATTTCGTCTTGGAAACAAACAACCGTTATTAGATTAGCTAATCAAGATTAAACTTATCCAACCACCTGAAATTAACCCATGCCTATCGTATTTAGAAGAATTCTCTCTATTTCGTTCTTTTTAAAAAAGCTGATTCCTGAAAAATTTCACATTATGACACTTAATTGAAATGGCACAAGAATGTTTCTGGATCATCTCAACTCTGTCATTTTTTACACTACTTAAATCCCAATTCACCTTGCAATTCCATCTGTCAGACAGTTACCAAACGGATCCTACATAAAAATCAAGCAGATCCCAAACTATGGACTATGAAAGCACTGCAGTCTAGCGATTTAATTTCGTACTTAGCCCAATAGTAAGTTTATTTTGCTACGTGTCATATTGACCGCGGCAAAATATGCTGCGAGAACATCTTAAAAAATCCTCAAGCTGGCACAGTGCACTTGGATCATATGTTGTTTGACATGTTCTGGGTCAATTTTTTGGGTATATTAGTGCATATTGCCTAATAGGAACATGTCCTTACCCGGCCATTCTGCTTTATTTTGCTGTATGAACTTAGTCCGCAACTTTCGACAAGCTCGCACAAATTTCATATGCCGGCCTTTTTCTTTCTATCTTTCTTTGGAGTGAAAGGGAGGTATTCACACTGTATACACAATTTGTCCGCTTCTATGATAGTTGCCGGTACATAATCATTTGACATGTCATTCTTGGCAAAACGCCTTTGCATTCTGTAGACTTTAAGCAAATGGTGTGTTTTTATAAAAACTTTTAAGTTTACTTCATACTAAATAATCGTTGCGATACTTATCGGTGAACTCTGGAAAGATGACAGAAACTGGTAACCATATTGTCTTAATTCCCATAGCGGGACAGATTTTCTACAAGTGGTGACTTTATTGTATCGGTTTGTTCTGGGATTCGTTAATTTGATCTAATACGAAGGTTTTCGATAAATGAGATCTTTCCGAGAATTCTGGCTCACTGTCGAATGCTGGCTATCCACAGTTTCTCAAAACATTCTGTAATTCTTTCTTTTAAATGTACTTCAAATGTGTTTTTTATTTCTGTAGATACTGAAAATCTCATGCACAATCTAGTGCGCCTGTCGCACTGCACAATAACATCTATAACGTTTATCAAAGTTATTTTACAATGGTGAACTGTCTACTGTGAGTGGGATTAGAAATCACGCAGCATTTCGTTATGGTTAATACTACTGAATAGTAAACGTGTTGATATGGCAAATTCATTAGTGACAATAGCAGTTATTGTCTTGTAAAGTAGATTGATTACCAACCAGATGTAGTTAACGCCTAATACAAGAGAATGCTTCAAAGTGGATAGCTAACCTAATGAAAGCGGTCATATGCTAGTCCTCATCAGTCTACCCCATACTTTACATCCTACCCTTACAAACCGTTTTTAGATGGTTTTTATTTAGTCCGTAAAGGACAGTATTGGTCATAAAGAAGGTGTGTAGACTGCTTTGACTGAAATTTGGTCTTGATCAGTAAGGATGTATGCCAATTAGAAAGGATAAGTGTTTGCCAGTAAGACAGATTTTGTTCAGTAAGGATGGTTATTGGTTCTTAAGACAGCATGTAGGATAATCATTATCATGTTAGGTCCTCAAAGTGACTTATACTATTAAAATCCATTTTACCACAATAGTGATTCACAATGTTAATCTTATCGATGTTGTATAACATAACATATCATTATTGTCGTAATACAAGATCGTGACATAATGTTAAAATCATATAACTGCCATAATGAAATTTAAACTGTCATGCCGACATTATATTCTACTAGAGTCGTCTGATATTTTGACTGGATGATTGAACTGCTGGACATTATATTTGGCTTTCCCGACCCCTCATTGTAATTGTTAGCAGTACGTGTACCTTGCCTGTTCCATATTAACCTTGTTAATGTTTTTCTTAAACGGAGATAAATGGCGAACAATATATTGAAAATCAAAATAGTTCATGTACGTGCTATAATGTTTGCATGATTGCACGGAACCCTCGTCGTATATCCTTTTTTGTGTTTTTGATGTACAATTTTGAAACATATTTGCCACGTGTCGTCACTAAAAGCGGGATAAATCAAGCCTTGTCATTATTACAATTTAGGACTTTTTTTCTTTAGAGGCAGTGCAATTTTAAGATTTACTAAAATGAATCCATTAGCTGTAGTACATTAAGTTTTAAAATATAACAAATCACTAGAGGCAATATTGCAAAATAGCTCTCTGCTGTTCAAGATCAAGTTTATGTTTTTCGTACGTACATCCATTAATTTAAATTAGTCATCACCAAGTAATTATAGGTATATTAGCAACCAAACCCTCACGCTCCATCATTGCCCTTCGATGCCATTTGCTCGGTACACCCAACAATTGTAAACAATTCCATCATACAAATGATGTTGACAGAATACTAATGAAAAACTATTAATAAAGCAAATGAACATTTGGCCATAACGGAGTCTCCGTAGGGACATTAAGCGGTTTTTTAAATTGTTTTTAGCAAGGATTACCTTTAGATGCTTTATGCAGAATTCCGTGCATTTTGCACAACCTGTTTCGTTATCCCCTGAACTGCGATCAAACTTCAGAATTCATTCCGCTCTTTGCCTATTTCCATTACTGACCTATACTGGCACATGTTACTGCATATGCTTTTGAACGAAGTAGAATTCAAAACTAATGAAAAAGAAACAAATAAACAAGACGAATGATGTACATATTTTGTGAGTTTGGGGACACACAGGCTGAAATTATTCGACGAATTTCATTAATTTATTTTAAAATGAGCATAAATGTAAAATTACATTTCTAACTTAATAAATTATTTATTTGACGAAACATATGAGTTGTTAATTTTGGATGCTCCGGTCTTGACGCATTTGTATTAAAATGTTTTATAACATTTGTGATTGGATATCTCAACAATTACGCCATTGCATTGCACGATGTTATAACATTTGTGATTGGATGTCTCAGTCTTTATATTTTGTTGCTGCATGATGCTACAACTTCCTTTTTGATGTCATGAGGTGATATTCCACATCTTTTACATGTAGAACAATTATTTTTGCTCTTTCTTAACTTATATAATATTGTATTCAAGTGATACAATATCAAACATAATAATACAAACGAAACAAATATTATCAAACTTGACCAGTATTTGGTGACTTGATTGACAACCTGACAAACACATAAGAAATCATAACACTTATCATTGGGGTAAATAAATAATTTGAGTTGTGCTCATCTGGTAAAATATTGAAGAGTAACATCCATATTGAATAGTACGGTAGACCTTTCACGCTGTATTTATTTGATCTCGGTATGCTATGCAACAATATCCGATAATGTTATTTTAGAATAATCTAAGCTCTTTATAAGTGATTTACCGGCTGCCGATAAAGAAAATCTTCTCTCATCACATGCATCATTAGCACAGATGCTGGAGATATAATAGACTCATGAATTCCGTACTCTAGGCAGGAGATTACTACCAAAACCTCTTCATATCTCACCTATTATTGAACGACCATTGCTCATCCTATGATAGAAGTGATAAAAGAATGTTTCAAGACATTAAAATATAAAAAGGTAAAATGAATAAATAACGGAATTGGATGAGTGAGTTAAAAAGAAAATGTGAACATAAAAATACAAATAAGCGTATTTAAAAACTTGTGATGTTTCGAAACAGGGACTTTTTTTTGACAGCCTTGACCCACAGAAAGACAAATGCGAGTCTTTATATATAAGATATTAATTAATTGTCACGTCGGGATAGCTAAAATAACGACTCGAAGTATTTGTCTGAAAGGGTTCTATCTGCCTCAAAACCAAGTTTACATTACACCTAGTTGATGACAGTATGTACTTAATGCGCATAATAATGTTTCCATCGTTATTGCTGATGGGAATAACATACGTTTGGATTATGAATAGTCCTCCATAACTCACCAAGATATTAGCGACTCAAAGTGTTTCTCTTAATTAGTTTTCCACTGTAGATACAAAGGAGAAAAGTGCCTAACTTTTTGTTTAGATTTCACCCTTATCCAAAACAAACTTAAAAATAACTCAGGAAAGTTAAGAAGAAACAATAGATTTGGGACGGGCCTAGTTATAAACCAATATATGGATTGTCACAATTTTCATTATATATATTTCCCCTTAATCACTTTAATTTGACAGACAACTTGAACGCTGCTGACTAACGTAATGGCGTTACTCCTGGGATGAAAACGTGTGTGAGGATGCAATGATATTCTTTGACCAAAAACAATTAGGAAAGGAAAAGATTAAGAGAAAGAAATATAAATATTTGCGCTTGTATGGAAAGGTTTCAAAATCAAGAAAATCAATCACTGAACCACAGGTTAAACACACACACACACACACACACACACACACACAGTGTGAAAAGTGTGTCAAATTGTAAATTATATACCAAGCAATCATCTTTGCCCAAAGATGAATATATATAATTTGGTTTGAAACCTCGATGAATAACAAAACCATAGCTGAGGCATAAAAACAAAAAAGAATGAAAACAAACAACAAGTTATATAGTTGGGAAACAATACATTGCCGAGATAATAAACTATCAAGCGACATCAACAAGAACAACACTGCCCACCTTTATCTAATAAAGTTGCATTCCGTAAATGGAATATTTTTCTTCAGACAAAAATTACCTTCAACAAGCGAGAAACCCATTAATGCCAGTGGTACATAAGTAATGAAAGTCTTGCCCATAAGGTTCTTTGATCATAAACTTGTCACAGGAAAGCTGTTAGCATTTTCTAAAACTTCACTAATCACTGCAAGTAAAAATATTTTGAACAGGACAAGATAAGATATGAGTATTCATGCATTCTTGTACATCACCCATGGACGATATAATTGTCTCACAATAAATGCTATTTAACTCAGATTGACATAATTATTAAATTATTACAGTCATTACTTCAATGGAATAAAATCATTTTGAAACACCGTTATATAGAAATTGGTATATTTGGGAAGAAATTTTGTAAAGAACCAAATATGAAAAACAAACTAATCTCTAGCAAATACTTTACAATAATGAATCTATACTAAGTTTCTCTTCCTTAAAAATATTAAGATAAACAATAAAATAATTATAACTAAAAACAAACACAAAAGGGAAGAGCAATAAACACATCGAGCAATGTAGGTGTGAAACTAACGAAATTTTGATAAAATAATATCAATCAATTTAAATAGATTTCTTAAATCACAAAGTTTCTTAGAACATATTCTTTAAACTTTGATGCATTTGGTATCAATAGGAAGTGCTTGGGTAGTTTTTGCTTTCTTTGTTCTCTGAAATAGCTACATTCAAGGACATAATGAAATTCATCACCCACACAGTTATGTAAACAAAGCGTACACATTATGTCATATCTAATCAAATTCTCTCATTTTCCTTTCCCTATCGGTAAAAAGTGATTACTTGTCCGTAAATTGTATTATATTTACCTTATACGTTTTTGACTGGTCTTTTAACAAATAATGTTCTAATTTACGTCCGTTGTAAAAATTCTATATGTATCAGCTTTTGTCGAGGCAGTAATGGATGATTCCCATGTGTGTGTATATACTGATCATGGATCCTTTCCATAAATATTGCATCTAGCCAGAATTTGGTGGAAATATCCTGATTAAACCAAATAAATTGAAACCCAGATTTCGATTAGTTGTTTCCAATGCTCGCTACACATCGGTTTCTGCCCAGACCATCGTTATAATCCTGTACTAGCCTAAGATACATGATGTAAGATAGTTTCGTTTCTTTACCATCTTACCCAATAGCCAACCGTTCTTCTTTTCATTTCCAAATATAATGGGGTTACAACAAGCTCACAATTAAGCACATTTCATTTATTTTTTATTTTTATTTTATTTTTAACTGTTAGCACATAAATTAGAAATTTTAAATAAGCTCTTTTTATCATAACTAGTGTTTCATAACACCATATCTCAGCCGAGTATATGAGAATTTGAATTATTGTCTTATCAAAACGTTTAAGCTGACAGTCAACAGGCAATTTCAGATTTACTATTCTTTCTTACGACGATGCATTGCTTTCCTTGCTTGACTGATCTGGTTCTTAATTCCAAACAAATATTTTCAATTAAGGCCAGCCCTAATATTTATAATTTCTGAAAACTTCAGGTTCTGAATCTCCATATTTGAACTTCACATTTTTCCAATCTCTGTATTTCCCAAAAATCATAATTTTCGTTTTGTTTGTGTGAACGATAATTTTTGTTTTGGCAATAATTAAGAAATGCATCATGGTTATATAAAATCCGTATGTTTCAGATCTTACCTTTGACAATAAGTGCACTGTGACTTTATCTGAGTGTAAATGTATATCAATTACATACCTGTAATATCGAACCATCGAGGTCATGGATCACAAATGAACTAACATTGCGTCCATACAAATTTAATTCAAAATATGAATAAATCGTTAACAGCGAAACACGAACAACGTGAAACTTCACATATAATACAAGTGTTGCGATGTTCCCTCCAAGAAAAGACATAAAAACACATTTGGTATTAAATAGAGTAATACATGAATACAATTGGTGCAAGAAATGGTGCTGAATGTAAAATGTCCAACCTTGATAAGCTAAGTGCGATATAATGATCAACATGGTGATAGCTAAAACTTACTGACATAGATTTCCTACAGGCATAAAAAATGTGGAATTGCTCAACTACTAATTCAGTATAATTTGACTCCATAGACCACATGAAATCTGAAAACATGCCTATAAAGTGACGCATTATCGAAAATAGGGAGAAGCTGTACGTTAAAAATTCATGTAACCTCAGAGCAACTAATTCGCCACAAGTATATACTGTTCCACTGCCCAAGGTCCAATGAACTAAACATGTGACATCGATATCTTAAAGTAAAAATCTCTGATAGCACATGTAGATATCGAATGCAGTAGTAAATATCCACTTCGACCCATTATGGTGCACATCTGATTAATCCTGAATCTAAGACAATATTGTACACAATTGCATTGCAACCCTTTCTGATTGTTTCTCCTCTCATATTATTCATAAGGGACAAAATACGCAAAAATCTAAAGCGAGAGAGGAAAAGAATTCGGCCAGGTGAAATCCTTGAAACTGAACTGACACCAGGTAACCAACAAGAATATAATTCGTCGCAATGGTATGTGTACACTTTTCGTGGGATTTATCTACATTGTATATATAAAATCAACAATACAATGTTGCAATAGCCTGTCCACAAATTTCTTGGTTATAAGCAACATATACTGTAATTTATTTAATGCTTTTTTGCTCTTGTTTATGTTGTTGTTTCGTAAACCTATGAGAGAGAGAGAAAGAGAGAGAGAGAGAGAGAGAGAGAGAGAGAGAGAGAGAGAGAGAGAGAGAGAGAGAGAGAGAGAGAGAGAGAGAGAGAGAGAGAGAGAGAGAGAGAATTATTATGGTCGGTAGTAATGCAGAGTGCAGCAGAATAATAACTTAGATCGATATAAATATACTAAATATTTTAATTACCTCATGTTAATTCATCATTTCGCATTTTTACTACACTATACTTTTTTTCCATACTGGTTGAGCGTTCCGTGTTTGTAGCCATCTTTCATGTTTAAATTATAAGTGTGCCTTATATTGATTTAATCAATGTGAAACAAATAGACTGCCAAAAAATAAAATAACAACCTACCAATATTTGCAAAGGTGACTATAACTAGTCACAAAAGACGCAGACCTACATTTTGTAGCGGACACACGCGACAGGAATGCGAGTAGTTTATTCTCTCGCTTAATATAAAGTTGTCTATAGTAAATCTCATGTCCTTTCAAAGGGCAAATATGTGCATTTGCATGTGACATAAATTAAATATTTATATAGTATGAAGGCTGTATCACTGATACACCACTCTTTTAATAAAGTTTTCATTATAGGGAAACAGTATTCTCATTTCCTTTTAATGAATAATGTATCGATTTTAAAATTAGGAATATGATATAATCTGCATTATTTGACTACACCACTGAATATCTTTAGGATATTAACACCTTTTCACAAAATAAATCACAACAAATACAGATTTTAGTTAGCACACTGTGGTGTGTTGATTATACATGTTTTATTCTTTATGTTCAGAATGATTATATAGCCCCGTCACGCAAGTAAACATTCCTAAAAACTAGCTGCTACACACCGGAAGTTCTAAACCTGATATTATTCTGGCCACATAAATACTCAACGTAAAATATTTCAGTGGTTCTCAGCACACTAACATATTACTGCTCAGCCAATACTAGTACAGACATATTGGTACAGTAATACGGGTACACAAACTATCTAAGTGGATTCTACGACCCTTTGCACTACCTTAGGTTTGCTACGCCATTAATTACGCAAAATCGGTTGTCACTCAATCTAATACAATTAATAGCAAGGAGTACTTTTCTTCAAGGGTATCCTTCCATCTTTTTTATCTTGCTTTTATCTTAACTGTTTGTCCAAAACGAAATATTCGTTCTGCAACAGCTCTCTATAATATCGACCCTATAGAATCGTATAATCAGAGGCGTTTATATAATGCTGTGCCACGAGATTTATCAACTCTCCTATGAACAGAATGCATGCATCACGTTTTCTTATTACTGTTTCAGACATTTAGTGCAGACAATGATTATATAGCCCCGTCACGCAAGTAAACATTCCTAAAAACTAGCTGCTACACACCGGAAGTTCTAAACCTGATACTATTCTGGCCACATACGTACTCAACGTAAAATATTTCAGTGGTTCTCAGCACACTAACATATTACTGCTCCACCAATACTATTACAGACATATTGGTACAGTAATACAGGTACACATAAACTATCTAAGTGGACGCTACGACCTGTTGCACTACCTAGGTTTGCTACGCCATTAATTACGCAAAATCGGTTGTCATTCAACCTAATACAATTAATAGCAAGGAGTACTTTTCTTCAAGGGTATCCTTCTATCTTTTTTATCTTGCTTTTATCTTAATTGTTTGTCCAAAACGAAATATTCGTTCTGCAACAGCTCTCTATAATATCGACCCTATAGAATCGTATAATCAGAGGCGTTTATATAATGCTGTGCCACGAGATTTATCAACTCTCCTATGAACAGAATGCATGCATCACGTTTTCTTTTTACTGTTTCAGACATTTAGTGCAGACAAATTCAAGACATTAGTGATTTCTTCTGGTGTTACAAACTACTAAAGACAGTCAAATCCCCTATGTATTACCACACTAAATGTATTTTACAAAGGTCAAGTAAGAATGTATTATTATCAATGCAATGACGTTGATGAAACTGTATTTTGTATAATGCACATGGAAGTTTGTTCTTCAGTTGAACAGGTCAGTCCAATGCGAGGTTATACAAACTGTTTAGAAGTAAGAACATGGACTTATGCCACGTTATACGAATCATAATTGTATGTTTTGTAGATTTATATCTGTGAATTGAAAGCTTAATGCGATATGCAATGCAGATCGAACAAACATATATCTAAGTGAATATAAACAATCTTTAATGTATTCTCAAATTATAGCACAGCCTAGGACAGAAATGGCATACTACAATTTCAAGTACGTGATCTAGATATGTGTATATCACGAAGCAGTTTTTGAAGGATGTATGGTAAGAGAGGATGTTTTTGATATGAAATGTTCATTTGAACAAAGCAACACGTAAGTCCAGATGAAAAGTGAGCAACGAACTGATCTTTAAGAAAACACTGGTATTTATCTCCAAATTATTGTCCCCACTAAAACCTTAGTGTTTATTGGAACAAGTATTTTATATTTAAATTATATTGATCATTAAACATTTTTAATGAATGTCAAAGCAGGAGAAAGGTACCAATAGGACGATGATTATATAGCCAAAACTTGTATTAATAAGCGTGCAATTCATAACCTTCCTTTACAGACTTGAAAAGGAAGAAGTACCATAAATTTAGTTTCGTAATACGTTTTACAAACGCCATTTTAACTTATGTTCTTGATCTTGCTAATGTTTATTCCATTGTTTCAGTTTTGTGTTCGTGTATGACTGGTGTAATTGATGAGTATCTGTATTTTAATTTTTGGAAAAATGAATGCTAGTTTTTTGATGAAATCCAGTGGATACGTTGCGATTATTCTTTGATTTGTGGTCAATACATCGCATCTAAATAGTCAATACATCACATCTAATCAGTCAGTAAATCATCACATCTAATCAGTCATCACATCTAATCAGTCAATACATCACATCTAATCAAATTTCATATACTTATGACGGGGAGAGCTTTCGCTCTTGGGACAATTTGTATGTTTACTCCATTCCTAGTGTCTGTCGATTTTTCGTATAGTGTTCAGGGCGTACATATTATTTTATATCCCCACTGGTGTGTGTGTGTGTGTGTGTGTGTGTGTGTGTGTGTGTGTGTGATTTGGATTTTTATTTTATCTTTAACAATTTTCCACTCAAGTCGCTTCTATATCTGCAGTGTGACAGTTAATAATGATGTCAAGCACTGAAGCATTATGCCGCAGACATGTAACATCATATTCCACCCAGTCATATTATCCTGACATTAGACTGACCAGCCCTAGCACTAACCACTTAATACTGAGCGCCAAGCGAGGCAGCTATGAGTACTATTTTTATAACTCTTTGGTATGACTTTGCCTAGAATTCAACTCACGACCTTCCATATCAAAGGCGGACGTTCTATCCACTTGGGTCTCGGAGCGATACGAGGTTCTATTAAAGAGAAGAATGTTGCAAAACTGTAAACAGAAAATAGGATGAATTTATGTCTAACTGATGGTCAAAGTAATAACTCAAAAATGACTTTTGATTTTGAATGTTAAATATACTGAAATAAGTTTATCTACTTGGATAAATTTGGGAAAAGGCGTAAAACAATGTAATATTGATTATATTTTATATTGCATTGTTTGTACATAAAAGTGGATCGGATTGAAGTGGATTGAAGACAATACTGAAAGACAAATAATTCAGTTCAGGACCGAACATGTTAAGATAAGAAAATTATCATGAATAACAGTTTACAGACAATAATATACATAAAGGTAAAACGTTCCTGTAAACACCTTGCACACCAAACAACTATTATTCCGTTATATACCAGTCTCAATTACGATCAATATCAAATTGTTTTTGTTTTTCCATTGTCTGAACGCATCAATCACAACATTTCGAATCCGATATTTATACGTATATTATCAAATACCAATTTGATGCTATGTTAATGTCTCTATTTTGTATGTCACTAGTATTTATTATCGCTGTTCAGGAACCAAATTGCCTCAAACCTGATGGCACCTCAGACTACATTGACATGACCAGGGGTGTCCAACATGCAGCCAGCCAGACTTATTAGTCCGGCACGCAGACAAGGTCTTTTGTTAATATCAAATTTGCGTGATTATAATAGTTGATAATAGGTAGATTCATTTATATAAAATCTTGCCCGTCATAGCAAATGAACTAACTTCACACCCCTGACAGACTGTTTCTAGCTATTGAGTAAAGAACCTGATAGATAAATCATTACATTCATTACGTGATATCAAGTATTGATGGGACATATACGGCATTGTCTTGATGGGTGTCAGGCATTTCCAACACTCATATCTACAACATCTTAATTTATGAAGCATGCAATGGAGAAATTTTTTGTATCATCAGCAAGTTAATCGTCTATCAGGGAGACTAATAATCGCATATAGTGCTATCAGATATTATAGATAAACATATTGAATAAAATGCAAACCCTATGATAAGTCATTTACCACAGCCTAAATCATTTTAACCACTAATCTTCACCTACCGGAAAATACCAAGACATTTTTAGTACGTAAGAAATTACTCATTTTTATGATGGCCTTGATATAGAGCCAAGCATGAAGCTAATTAATTTCCCTATTTGGAGATGATGTATTAGGACATTTAATTAAAGAAACGTTCATGCTGAGTAGAGCCGCACAGTATGACCGCCAACGGTAGTTTTGAATTTATCGAGAAAAAAAGAATATATATATATATATATATATATAAATATTTATATATATATATATATATATATATATATATATATATATATATATATATATATATTTATATATATGTATGTATGTATGTATGTATGTATGTATGTATGTATGTATGTATGTATGTATGTATGTATGTATGTATGTATGTATGTATGTATGTATGTATGTATGTATGTATGTATGTATGTATGTACGTGTGTGTATGTGTGTGCGTGCAATTTCATTCATTATGTTTTGCCAAGTGGATAGAACGTGAAGTTTTGAAAATTTAAATTCACGAACATGTGACTTTTAGCCATTTTTGGATGCTTTATGGGTTGTGTCGTTATAGCTAATATCATCGCCTCTATGAAGCCAACATTTCTGAATATTTTTCTAGGTCTTACCAGAGAATCTTGTTTCCTTAAGACGTGCGATGATAAAAGGTCTAATTTAAATTGTAATAGGTGTTTTCGTGTGTATAGAGACTCTGAAAAAATGGCTTGTTTTGTGGATAGGGAAATGTTTACAGTTCATTGATATGTGTATAGCTGCTAATCCTGCGATCACAACATGGACGCTGCATCAGGCAACAAGTTACAACTGGAGCTGTGTTGTTATACAAGGGCAGCTGAAACTTTCTTCCCATCTTTCTAACCCTCTGTAAGCAGGGTTGTAGGGTCACAATAGGTTGCTTTCTCTCTGAATTTACTATAACAACGAGAGAAGTGAGATACAACCTTTTGACAGTTGCAGAGATCAACTATTTTAATCATTGATTGATTCGGCTTCTGGATGAGTATCAATGCAGATGTTAAACAATGGAATACATGTACATCTCCAATCGCACAAGAGTTGATATTTAGGCTTAGGAATGGCACCACCAACTAGATTTGACGGATTAGAAAAAAAGTTTAGTAGCACACTGAAGAGTTTATTTTCTTGTCTAAAACAGAATTAGGGCTGATGTAAATCATCAAGTGACTTTTCCGACATGACGTCATATATGCTTTCAAATACAGTTCAAGGTCCTGATTGCGTATTGAATATTGAATCACGTGTCTAGATATATGGCCTGCACTCTGATCCGTGTACAGTTGATTCATAGTCAGGCTTAGATTGCGTTAGCGTCATCAGGCCTTCAGATCTTTGTTGTAAGCCATAAATTCTTGACATTTATTCATGTGGTTTCTGAAACGTGGAAGAAATCTTAGCTAATTGCCCAGAATAAGACCAAAGAATTTAAACTTCACACTTGATCTATATATCTATCATGATAGAGTATCATGTCATTTTGAGTTCTAGGCAATGCGCAATATTACTTTTTTAAGTGAATTGGAACTCGTTTCATGTGATCATCTATAAGCTCTATTGAGGAATGCATTTTTGTAATTGATCTACATATCCTTCACTCATATCAGATAAATTATTGTTGACAACGAGTTATTTTCCAGATTAACCTAATTATGTTATTCCTGTTGGTATCTACAACGGGAATGACACTATGTTGCCAGCATCCCAAATTATTTCGAAAATATTTAGTAGCCTGTTCAGGTAACTGTAAAAACTGGATAGTGCGAAAGCACCATCGGCTTGGTGTAGAGTATTGTAGTTCTTGAGAGAACACTGTTTATTACTATCTACATCGTTATTAGATTAATTTCTGTTTTCGTCACGGCGGTTAAATGACAGCATATGTCTCTGGTGAAACTCTTATAAAGAATGTTTCAGCCGATGTGTTTGAAATTTGTGGCAGAGTTGTAAACAGTTTGTCAAATTGTTTTAAATGTTTGATGAAGTTCTTGTCTTGCAGAATAGTGTACTATACTATATTCCATATAGATTTAAAAGCGGGGAAAGGAGTGGGTATAAATTATAATCTCTTGTTGTGTTATAGCTCATTGATTACATCGAGATTTAGTTCTTTGTATAGTTTATTTATTTTGATTGCCAATTATTAGATTGGCATTGAATCTACTAATACCTTTTCACCGTTATCCTACAGCATCGCTAGTTTGTGATTTTTGACGCTGAAAGATATGATAATGTGCCTTATTCAATGTTCGTATCATAATGTGCCTTATTCAATGTTCGTATCATAATGTGCCTTATTCAATGTTCGTATCATAATGTGCCTTATTCAATGTTCGTATCATATTGTGCCTTCTTCAATGTTCGTATCATAATGTGCCTTATTCAATGTTCGTATCATAATGTGCCTTATTCAATGTTCGTATCTGAAATTTTATTTTATATCAGGATGCATTATTTGTTAAAAGCATATTGAGAGCGGTCATCACCAAATAGGTCATCATCAACCTCCCAAGATTCCAGAATGTCAGCACTAAGGCCGAGTAGGTCTTAGTGTTATGTATGATGTAGGTAGGCATACAGACGATTGCCAAAAATTACATACTGCGTTTTAAATGATGTCCTATCTTCCATTCCCCACCCCGTTGATAATAACTTTTCTACGTCAGAAACTATAGTGGCGGTTAAAATCGGTATGTGGGAGGTTAATGATTCCACGAGCATGAAACTTTGCAATCCTTTGTATTGGGGAAATATATTGAGCAGAGAGTAATATATGTTTGCGTTGAGACACGAACTACGTGTAATGCAGTACTGAAACTGATGTCGCTTTGAGGAGTTTCGTTTTTTATTGATGATGGATAGAATTCAAGCAACCTTTAAATATTTCATGCAAGATTGTAGTGGGTTAGAAGTCATGAAATATAAGCTATATTGAGTTTAAACAGATCCATTGAGTGCAAAGATATATTGGATCATGTTAAAATAGCACCTGACAAGCTTCATCATTAATTGCATAAAAACTGTGATTTTATTGAATTATGGTGCAATGTATCATATTTCAGGAAGTGGAGGAAATACGAGATTTATATGGTTTTATGTATAGTGTCAGCGAGTGTTCCGTTTTCTACTCTTTACATTAAAATATGTGATGAACAGTTGAATGGGATTGTTAGATCGTTTCAACGTTTTATCAGCTTCTGTAGTCATGTCCTTATGAAGGTTTCAAAATGTATTACTACACATAACAAAGTTTTGTTGCTTTCTTTACGAGCTTGATCAAATAGGAATTGACCAGTTGTTCTGGAGTTTTACTGATTATATTTTTGAAATAAATGGTTACGTTTTATGCTTCACTGTATATTAGATGGAAGTAAATTATTAGGTCATCATGCAGTCTGTTTGAAATGTTGTTATATTTATTCCAGCGACTATATTCCATCTTTAATTGTGGATGTGTATATGGTCCATGCGGTATATTGGTAGATGCATGCAGGCAAGGTGAATGTTGCGTGAACTCTCAAACCTTGGTTCGAGTCACAGTAAGGATGGAATTCAAGATATGATTCAGGAAACGATTCGTCCTTAATATACAATATATTTATTTTGTATTATCACCCATCCTCATTATGATTGTGAGTTATCACCTTGCGCAGTCAGATATGTGCATGTCCATATATATATATATATATATATATATATATATATATATATATATATATATATATATATATATATATATATCCAGATACAATTTTCCAAACGGAAATACATCTTTTGAGGGCTATGAATTGCATTCTAACCACACTGCTAAATGGAAAGATCTCATGCAGTACAAGTAGACGTTGATTTTGTAACTAATGTCCATCAAGTTTGTCGGATATATGAACGTACTGATTAATTTCCTTAATGAATATCATGATGAGTTTTAACATGCCGGGAATTAAGTTTACGGTACAAGCAGCGCAGAAAATAAAAATAGCGCTTTCAACACCGGAATGCAATTTTTGTGAATAGAACAGAATTATGAAAATATTCACTCCATGTTGCGAAATATTTCATTTCGTATTGTTCATAATTCATAAAATTATCTGGCTTCAAAGACATTTCTTAAGACCTGCATGCTATATGCGAACAGATATGTATGCAGATAAATGAATAATCAATCATTCTACTACCAAGTCTATATAATTCAATCAATATAGAAATATAGCAGGCCACAGTATGAATCCATTAAATTTAAATAAATCAAGTCCGATTCCAGTTTTTACTGCATGTATCAGTTTTTTCAAGAAGCAAATCCCTGCTCCCTGAAATTGTTTCCTGAAAAACGTAAATGGAACAGAGACCATTATTGGCAGCATAAGATAATTACTAACGTGATGCTGTCAGCAGAGGCTAGTTACCAAGGGAGTGCTTTCATCAGAAAGTAACTAAAAATGGGATTCTGTCCGCAGAGGCTTGTTACCAATGGAGTGTTTTCATCAGAGAGTAACTACAAATGCGATTCTATCCGCAGAGGCATGATGCTAATGGAGAGCTTTCATTACAGAGTGACTACAAATGGGGTTCTGTCAGCAGAGGCTAGTTACCAAGGGAGTGCTTTCATCAGAGAGTAACTACAAATGGGGTTCTGTCAGCATAGGCTTGTAACCAATGAAGTGTTTTCATCAGAGAGTAACTGCAAATGGGATTCTGTCAGCAGAGGCTTGTTACCAATGGAGCGCTTTCATCAGCGAGTAACTACAAATGGGATTCTGTCAACAGAGGCGTGTTACCAATGGAGTGCTTTCATCAGAGATTATGTACAAATGGGATTCTGTCAGCAGAGGCGTGTTACCAATGGAGTGCTTTCATCAGAGAGTAACTACAAATGGGATTCTATCAGCAGAGGTTTGTTACCAATGGAGTGCTTTCATCAGAGAGTAACTAAAAATGGGATTCTGTCTGCAGAGGCTAGTTATCAATGGATTGCTTTCATCAGAGATTATCTACAAATGGGATTCTATCAGCAGAGGCGTGTTACCAATGGAGTGCTTTCATCTGAGAGTAACTACAACTGGGATTCTGTCAGGAGATGAAAGCTACTATCGGGATGATTTAGTATCAGTTTCTTGGATCAGGAAGGTAGATACGAGTTAGCAAATAGGCATCTATTCTTAATCTTTTGCAAAGAGTAGATATTTGGCCTGCAGTACTCACGTTTGGGATTCTTTTAAGTAACAATGCATCGTTTGCATGTAAGGCAAGAATGTCTGACATCACGCCTTGACACAGGAATAACGTTTAACATAATGTGTAGGTGTCACAAGATAAATCATAATGGAATACTGCATCAAACTGATATCTTCGTGCTTTTCTCAGCTATTTTTGTCATCCAGCGCCCCACTAACATCTACTAAAGAAACCTTTCTCATAGCAACTGGTAAACAAACCAAATCCTAGTTTATGTCTTGAGTTAAGAACTCTATACAAGATACATATAATTTTCTATTATTGAAAGTGGTAATTGCCTTCGGATCATAGAGAACTAAATCTAAAAACTATTCAAGCTCACAAATATTGCATTATGCTATCGAACAGAAACATATACCTTATCCGTCTGCCTGATAAAATTACATGCCATGATTATTATAACAGACACAGAAGGTAACATTAATCACATTTGTATCACCAACATTCGAATACAGAGCAACAGCTTTTCCCGAAAATTGTAATCTACGGATAAATGGACAAAATGTGCACGTCCACGGTTTACCTATTTAACATTGGTCTGGCAACCTTTCTTCCTTACTATTTACAAAAGGAATGGTACCAGATAACACAATTATAATCAGTCACGTACAATGCAGCAGATGGGCCATCATTTTCTTTTTTCGTACGAGACAAGAAACGACGGATCGTCCAAATATTTTTTTTTTACCTGTAAATCTTTTGTGCTTTGACAGTAATCTTGAAACAGCAATATATACAGAAAATTTCTCTGTCCAGTTAGCTTCAAGTTACAAGAAAACGTTTCTCCTTTCAAGTATGTCACTTTACATTTTTATCAGCATTGCAATATGTTTGACTGAAGCTTTATGACAGACTGAAGATTCTTTCAGCAATGGTGTTACTTGTTAAAATATTAATAAGATTTTCTTTGATATAACTTTGCTTTATTACCAAAACATGTTTATGTCGTTGGTGCATAAATGTCTTGAGAAGGGACATGTTCCAGTTGATTCAGAAATGGTTAACTAATGGTTGAACCTTCAAGTTCACAACAGCACGAAAGAAATTCTTTAATCTAGATTTGATACATTCAAATGAATTCACGGCATTTTAAACTAGTCCATATTTTACATCAATAACGGCTACATTACCAAATTTCATGTGGGCTATTGTGTTTCAAATATTTCGTTCGTCTTCTTAAGAACATAAAAGTACGGTGATTAATGGAATCCTACATATATGCTGAAACAAATATTTTACATTTTAAAATGATAACATTTTATCATAACTGTAAAGTAGCTTTACAGCTTCTGAATATTTTCTGTCATGGTAAATGGAACGATTTATCAATATATTAATACAATAATTTGTTGACACACTTGCCTCTTCAAAAACTAGATATAAAATTTGTTAAGCACAGCAATATGACCTTACTTTCAAGGGCAGAATCATTCTTATAAAGGTAAAAGATGCTTTAAATATTTATTTTAATATTATTCTCGAGATATGAATTTTCATTAGTATATATACATGTTTCTAAAGGAGGCACGCGAGATATATTTAATTGGAACTGGTTGTCCTTTTTGCAGGCATAGGTTTCTATTAGGCATACCATGCACACCTGGGATACAGCTTCTTTGCATTTGAAAAAATATTTTAATATCAACTGGATATTAATGCTACTAGTCTTCCTTGATTAATTTTGTTGACACATTGACTGATCATTGCAACGTTACTTGATTGGTGATCTTAGTGCCCAGCATATCTAACAATATCACCTGATCTGATCTACCTGTTTGTCTCTATATTTAGCCAATGAAATATATATATATATATATATATATATATATATATATATATATATATATATATATATATATATATATATAAACATACATTATAATTTCTTACACACACACACACACACATATATATATATATATATATATATATATATATATATATAAACATACATTATAATTTCTTACACACACACACAGATATATATATATATATATATATATATATATATATATATATATATATATATATATATATATATATATATATCTGTGTGTGTGTGTAAGAAATTATAATGTATGTTTATATATATATATATATATATATATATATATATATATATATATATATATAAAGATACATACATACATGCATGCATGCATGCATGCATACATACATACATACATACATACATACATACATACATACATGCATACATGCATACATACATACATACATACATACATACATACATACATGTTGCAGTATAGCTTCAACTGCAGGTTCTATTTTCAATGTCATATATAAATACTATGTATCCATCTCTTTAAGTACACGTAGACTGTTACATGTACTCTGTATGATATTTATTTCGAAGAGTAAACAGAATATGTTACCAATTTCACTCTATATCTCAATCTTCTTCATGAAACAGATTTTAAATAACTTTCTGATTATATGGTTGCAAAAAGAAAATAGCAACAAAGCATTCAATAGGCAACATGAATTAAAATAAAGTTATACGACCATAAATTATGGTAATAACAGATTCGGTTTATCTATGACGAAATTTTGAAGATCTATATAATAGCGAGAAGTGACATCATTTGTCTTGTAAAAATCTAAAGATCTCTACGAATACACTTGTAAAATAAAATATAATTTTAATCGGTTCCACTGTCTGTCTATACCGTTGGGTGTTTCCACAATCTCTTCCGGTCAGTGTTTGCACTGTCTATCTCTATATCTGGATATTCTATATAACAAGCATAATATATATATATATATATATATATATATATATATATATATATATATATATATATATATATATATATAGATATATAGATATATATATATATATATATATATATATATATATATATATATATATATATATATATATATATATATATATATATATAATTTTACGGTTATGATCTCCCCTTGAAAACATCAGAGGGCATGTCATTGCAATTCACTTCCGGATAGTTCAGTCAATAAAGCTGGCAAATGTAGATCAAGAAAATGTGACAGACCGCTCACATTCTGCAAGCAAGATCGATATCTCACTATCTTAAAAGAGGTTCTATCAATATTTGGTTGGCTGTTTTTTCATCTTTTAAGTCATTCGAAAGTTGCGACCAGATTGAATTATAGTTAAATGCCGAATAGGACACGATGGACCTGTCTTTACATAGTTGAACAGGACCAGACTGACTTGTAATAATACCATCGAATAAGACCAGGCTTACTTGTAATTAAGCAATCGATTGGGACTTGACTGACTTGTAATTAAACAGCTGAACGTAACCAGATTGACTTGTATTTAAATAGTATAAGAGAACTAGACTGACTTGTATTTAAATAGTATAAAAGAACCAGGCTGACTTGTATTTAAATAATATAAGAGAACCAGGCTGACTTGTATTTAAAAGGCTCTATCAAGGTTTTTATTCTGAATTATATAATTATTCCACAACAGATGCATTTTTGAAAATGCTGTCTTTGAGTTTGTGCAACTCTGCAAAACATTGCTGTTCATCAGCCTATATGAAAATACATAAAGGATGTTGCACTGTTCTAGATACAGATAATACATTTTGGAATTCAATATTTCAGTGCATTCAATAAAAAGAACTAACCACAAAGTCAAATTAGTTTCCATTATACGAAAATCATTCATTTTCTGTCTTTATCAGCCTTGATGACTTGTCCTAAATCGTGCAAAATTGTGTTAGTAAAATTATATCAGCATATTTATTAATTTAGGCGCAACCAAATTTCAATAAATTAATGGCGTTTTAAATTTGAGACTAAGTGCAGTGAAGGGAATGTTAGTACAATAATCAAGTGGAAAGTAGAGCAGCTGACTGAATACAATTTATGTGAAAGGGTAATATTGATCAAATAATTGGCAAATAAAACTTAAGTCGCACTCAACACACACGCACGCACACACGCACGCAGACACAAACACACGCTTGCGTATATCACTCACTTCCTTCTTCCGCTCTTTCGGTTTTCTTTCTTTCTATAAAAAATATTAACCAATTATCCCATGCAAACTTTGACGTACCTGCTTATGTTGAATCTATTCTGAATTTTGCACGGTCTCTGATTCGTTGGCATAATTGCTGACGTTTCTATGTGCCCTGACGAGACGTATCAGAATACATTTTTTTAAAAAAAAATAGCGGTGTTTTCTTCGGTTTACATAGGGTAGTTCTTTCAATTAATTATTAACTGATGAGGGCTCTATACGTAGTAAATACCATGGATTATATGTAACGACGCTGTGGAAGAAAATAAAATTATTATCTATAGAGACGTTCTTTTTGTGTGCTGAATAAGGACTGAGGATTATTTGATTTCTTAACACTAAAGTAGAATACAGCTATCACACTAAAATATTTGAAATAAAGAAATAAAGAAAACATTGTGAATTTGATCCTATATTACCTGAGCTATAATGGTATCCGCTTTAGACCAAGTATTCTAAGTTGCAAATTTGACAATTGCTCGAAAGACGAAAAACATTCAGATATTCAGAAGCCAGTAAAAGGAGTAAGACCATTTATTGACATGCCCGTACATCTGTGTCAGGAAACATTTGTTTGGTGATCGTCTTCTCACAACCAGGCTATGTATCCCGAAACAGGTAAGCGTCTGTCGGAAATCAGTGTTATTAAAGATGGATGGCACAATTTTAAGATGGCTTATATTATCAGAATGAGATGTATGTTGTTATCAGTATGCTAATGCGATGCTAGTACACTAGCGACACCTAGAGGCGGAAATTAGTTGATCGGCAAGTGTTACTGCCCATGACAATATGTGATATAAAAAGACACTTTTCGTCTTTTAGTCGGGCTTGATTTGCAAGATAGAAGGCTACTTTCCGCACAGTTAATGTATTGGCATAAACATTTTCAGAGAACACAATGTGTTAAAAATTTGTTTTCTACACCATATATGACAATCCTTTATAACTAAAGACTAGACCTCAACATTAATTATAACCTAAGTTAAAGTTATATTTTAATGTTAGAGAAATCAACGTAGTTCAAACCTGTTTTCTAACAAGCCACTTCAATGGGTATTTCATGTTTTGATTGAGGTCAAAGATATTTAAATTTATATTAAGAAGTTTGTCTTTAGTACCTTGTATGTTCCAGTAGTTGCTCTCGTATGGATATGAAACACTTTTTGACGGCTGTACAGTCACCATCCCTTGCTTGATCTTTTTAGGAACCAGTCAGTTTGTCTGTCAACATTTGTTACTATTTTCACATTGTGTAATGTACTGAGCTAATAAACAGTTTACCAACATTGAAGAAAAGAAGACATTGCTGATAGGAATTACTCATCATTGCAATTTAGTCAGTTCCAGCTAGTCATAAGTAAAGAACAATTAAGTACTTATTTATTGCAAGTGCTTGCTTGATTCAAGAAAGTATATAATACTGAGTCTAATGTTGTTGGATCGAAAGAGAATATATCTTGTCATCACATATTTTATATTCAATACGTTACAAAAATGCCTATATCAAAATTAATGATTATTTTGTAGGAGATAGGTACATAATATACCTTTGTCTCAGTAACAACATTTAGTTTAGTACTGAAAATGAGTACTGGATAATAATATACATGGGGATTTATCATGTCAAGGTCTGAAAATGGTTACCGGACAGTAATATACATGGGGATTTATCGTGTCAAGGTCTGAAAATGAGTACCGGACAGTAATATACATGGGGATTTATCATGTCAAGGTCTGAAAATGAGTACCGGGCAGTAATATGCACAGTGATTTACCATGGCCAGCCATGAAAGTCTGTGTCCCATGTGATACATTTCTCACATAACATTTCATTAGAGAAAATCGTGTAATGTATCATGATGTACTCTGTCAGGTGTGATAAATTTGCCACTTATGATTACAGTCTTTACAGAGATGAAATCGTACAAGCTATACCCACATGGTCATGTTTTATCATCTCGGATCAGAATAAACTGTATTGTGTATGTCTGTGTCCGTGTCACGTTCGCCGGATATGGTTTCAGAGATGAAATCACACAGCCTGTGTTCACACGATATAGGTCTATGTATTAGATTGAGATGAATTGTATTATTCATATCATTATCCATATGACATTTCAGAGATGAAATCACACAACCCGTTCCATTGTGCGCACACAGATCCTGGTCTATGTGTTCGATCAGAATAGATTGTATTGTGTAAAAAGGTGTCGATGTAATCTTTGCCACATTATTTCAGAGGTGAATTACACAGCTAGTTGCAATGTGCTCCCACGATCCAGTTCTCTGTGTTAAATCGGAATAAATTATATTGTGTATATTGATGTCCATTTGACATTTGCAACATATGATACCAAAGATGAAAAATCACTTAGCCTTTGATGCTGCCGCCACCCCAATAAAACAAAGCACTGTATTAATCGGGAATTATATTAAAAAATGTACACAAAATGTACAGTCTCGATTTGTTTGGAATGAGTGAATAACTTTTGAAATATAAACTAAATACAAAATACTTTCTGTGGAGTAATGGTTATCCAATTACTAATAAAACACCAGAAACGTCTTTATCGGATCATTCTACTAAATTAATGGCTTTTTTCTCCGTATTCCTGATAAACTATTGCTGTATGTAGACAATTTTAATCACCATAATTTGAAAGGGTTGAAAATGAGAAGATCATTTGCCAAATATTGTATACAACAAAAGACTGCTACTATTATTCAAGGAATTATTACTGACCTGATACATCGTTCATATTTGAATTTATTTAAGACATTTGCGTCAAAGACCCACAATCATATATTAAGTATTGGCAAGATATCATATTTGTCTCACTATGTTCCGAAAATAATTTTGGAAACAAACCAACAAGCTGAGGTGTCCGTTTAATTGTTCCTCAATATTTATCCCTTTTTCCGAAAATTGTTTTGCAGTGCGTGGAATAAATATATTGTTTATTAATACAATTCATGTGAGTGATATTATATTTTGTACAGGTCATGTGAATGATTAACATATCAAGCAAAATTATTGTACATGCTAAGCTTATCCTTTACAATTCATGTGAGTGATTATCATATTTTGTACAGGTCTTGTGAATGACTAACATATGTACAATTATTGTAAATGATGACATATTCTGTACAGTTCATGTGAGTGATTAGCATATCTTGCATAGTTATTGTGAGTGATTTGCATACCCTGTACAATTCTATTTAATGATTCACACATCCTAAACATGTCTGTCAATGATAAAAATTCCACGTGCAATGCTTGTAAATCACAAACACAACTTGCACATTACTGGTATACGACTAACACATCTTGTACAATTATTGTGCATGATTAATACATCCTGCACAATTTTCGTGATTAACACATCCTGTACAATTTTTGTGAGTGATTAACACATCCAGTAAAATTCTTAAAATTGAGTAATATAACCTGAACATGACTTGTTAATGATTATTTAATCCTGTACAAGTTTTGTGGATGCATTGACACATCCTGCATATGTTGGTGAATGATTAACACATCAAGTGCAATCCTTATAAATAAAAAACATTACTTGTGCAATTCTTGCGAATGAATAACACATCCTGTACAATTCTTGTGAATGATTAACACATCATGTGAGTGATCAACACATTCTGTACAATTTTAGAGAGTGATCAACATATCCCATAAAATAATTGAAAAATAATCCTCCTAATAATTGTATTTATATAATGCTTCCCAAATGGACGCAAAGGATGTTCATTTTTCTTAGCTAATAGAGCATAACAACAAACTTCTATATGTTGAACAATTAATTTACTGATTGGTTTTACTTAATATTTCTGACAGCCTTAACTGTATAGGTCATTTGCTAAGTCTGACGTGCTTATTGTCTGGCATTCATTTGATTATTGTTATTCTTGTTGTTCTGGGGCTTAACGCCATTTTTCAGCACATGGTCTGCCTTATATGGCGGCCCGTAATAATGGTGGAGGAAGAAACCGGGAAATCCGCGGAGAAAACCACCGACCCACGAGAAGCTACTGGCAAGCTTTCTCACATATCCACATTCGCTGAATTTTAGACTCGAACCCACGCAGATTGAAGTAAGATGGAAGTGATCCGTAACGGAGATCACTTTAGACCACTCTGCCACTCGAGGCCACTGGCATTCATTTGACGCCCAGAATATAGGTGTACATCCATTTCTGGATTATATTGCTAGAGATATTACTGTAAAAACATTATAACTGTACACGCTGTTTAAATACAAGAAGTTCAAATTGACTTGTATTCTTCTATCTTAAATAAACTCTTCCAATACATGCAAAATGACAATAGCTACAGTATCAATAGCGTGAATGAACATGAATTAAAGTATTCCACAGTCATCCTTTCTCGTCCTGATCAACTAGTAATTACAATCTGGGAAACAAAACTTTTGCGTATAATAAACCATTTACCAATCAGTTAAACTTAAGAGCTTTTGTGAACGTTTTCTTTTATGTTCAAACATAAATTGTTTGTATACATCTGTAGTCATGTTAACAGCAAGAACTAGATATCTAAACGAACAAATAAATTAAAAAGTAGGAATCCATGGTAGCGGATATATATTTCTATCAGTTTTTCAAAACACAATATCAAAACATGACATGAAAAAGAAAGAATTTTGAAAGTTGTTTCAATCGGTAAAATGAGATATTTCTTATCTTACTTAAAGTAAAATCATGCACTTAGTTGTCAAACTAAACATTATGGAGTCGTCAAATTTTCAGGACAATTCTTACATGGGTATATGTAACTGAATAAATGTTTTCACGAAAGACCTCAAGAGATTACAAGGGAAAACTACAAAATCCGAATAAAAAATAATAAAAGGTTCTTTTTTCCTTCGGTGTCATATTATACTGTTTTAGTTACATTACGGTTTAATACTCGACAAAGGCAATATGTATGCGGGTGTGGGTCGGTGTAGGCGTGTGGGTAGAAAGGTATAATTTGTACTCTGCTGGAAATGGAATCTAGCTCCGCGATTTACCGCACTCATGGTCATGCCTGCAAGCTCATCAATACTATCATCTGAACAAAAAGAGTATTCACAGGAAAGGATATGACAGGGTAGTCAACATAGTCATACTCTTCTTTAAATATGTATCCACAGGAAAGGATATGACAGGGTAGTGAACATAGTCATCCTCTTCTTTAAATATGTATTCACCCTTTATTCCGGATCCATTCTTCGCAATTACTAGCGCTCATTTAAAGGTGTTGGAACTTCTATTATCTCTATCACAGAAGAGATTGATACATTACTAATGTGTTATTTAAGCTCGTGCCAACTAAGATTTGCATCTATATAACGTGTATTTAGATTATCTGATAGGCACAGTTCTCCACGATGGCTTCTATAATGTGATTAACCACACAGGCATTGAACTTTTATTGGGCATCATCTTACAAAATAAGTGAGATAGGTACTATAGTAATTGACATAAATAAGAAAACGACACGAAAAATAGCATTGCATCAACATGACGTTAGTTGCACAACTTTCATTTCACAAATGAGTGCATCTAAATATAACATTTAATTTTCATTATGCTGTTTGTCTTCAATTTTAAACATTGTATAACACTAGTCTTAATTGGATAATTATATGATTAAATTGTATGTTGACCTCATCAAATAAAATCACAAACATCCCGGAACAAAATAAAATTATGATGCTATGCAGAGATTTGTATTGCGTAATGCTACCCTCAAGTTTCTCTTTTCATTCTGCCTCTGAGCCGAGCGGCATTCTTGGAACGAATAGCAGGTTTGGTCTATATTTGTTTTTCTCCGTTCTTGATACTAATAGTTTGTTTGGTCTAATTTCATCGAGTCACATCGTTGCCTATCGGTTATATGTGCTTAAGCTGGTGGAAATAATGAATGCATGTAATTCAACTGGTTGTTTCAAATAGGAATTCTGACCTCCAATTTTATCAGGTATAAAACTCTATTCTTTTCACTTTTTCGAATTGAGCGGATTATATATATATATATATATATATATATATATATATATATATATATATATATATATATATATATATATATTCATGCGGAGTTAAAACTTAAGGTTGAAGGAAGTCTCTGCTGGTTGGGAGAGATAAAGAGTATCAATACGAAATTAGTATGCAGAAACACAATGATTAATTTGATAGAAGAAACTTTTCAAATTAGGATATCTGCATTCTGAATTTATATGAAGCCGAAAGCTTTCTTTATTGGCAAAAAGGTTTATTTCACACATACAACTTGAATAATCTTTAAGTCATTATTTAGCTGAAAAACTGAAACACATCAATCATCTATTGTGGGAAAAAATGAATCTAAATCGATTGGCGCAATTTTAGACAAAACAAGGAAGTATAAAGAGGCTGATAAAGTGTTTCATTTGTAACATGACTCCACTGCAGACAGTTCAAAGTAGTTAGATAAATTGAAAACCGGTGCTGTGTGAGAGAATTAGGCATTGCAAGGACTGATGGAACCAATTTGTAGTAATTACTAATTTTCTGGAGTATTGGAAGAAACTATTGAGCATTTTGATTACGTTGTTGATAAAGTGTATATTCATAGTCATGGAATATTTAATATATTGAAAATAACCCTGGTAAAAGCGGCAGATTGGGCTGAAAGTAAGCAATCAAGCTTCTACTTTTTCATAACAGGAACGAAGCGTATGGATATTTGCCTCGATTCACTGTATCATGGTCGCTTAAGTACTGCTCCATAAATCGAGCATATACTGTTTATAATTCAGTATTGAAAAAGGTAAACGACAAGGGACAAAATATATACATAAAAATAATCTGAGAAATAAATTGTAAATGTGTAAACAACAATTAGAGCCCATGTTTCTTTCTGAAAAATATAGGAGAATATAATTGATAGAGCTCTATTACTCTTTGATGACAAATAGAATGCCTGATTAATTGAGTTATATTGGTTGTTACAAATATATCAGATATAAATAGTTTTATTTACGGTAGGGAAAAGGATGTGTTAGTTATGTTCTTGAGAGAATACGCTTTTTGTCATTCTAGAGAAATTGTCTGCGAATGATATAAAGAAACCAAAAGTATTATATGTCAAATTAGATTTCTTTATCGACGAGGATGTGAAGCAAGGCATGTTAGTTTTTTTGGGTTTGTTCTTTCTTCATTTTAATTTTGACATTTCTTAACAGATGACAATTTTCATCTCCTCTGCTAATAGTCATTGGTGCTAATTCGCATCGTTTCCAAAATGAGCAATCAAGGTGGCCAAGGTAGACTAGATTTTGGTATCTTAAAAATATGGTCACAATGGTTATAGTAATAGGATAACAATTAAGCAACAGAATTAACATGGCAAGGTTGATTCATAATTTTGTGCACATTTGCTTGTGATTGTTAATCGATTTATAAAAAACGGAAATATCCTTCAATGTTAAATAGCAAATAACCTTTTTAAGATACTGTATTATTTGCTAAAGAAACAAAGTTTTTGATATTTTTCAGCAATATTGCGATCAAATAATTTTTACTAAATTAAAGTAGTAAGTGAAAATGATATTGCGTTGAAAACAACTGTACAAAAATTTACAGCAAAATTATTTAACCTTATTGCAGTTTAGAATATTGTTTAATGGAGTTCGTTACGTATTGCTATCTTTATTACCACCCAAATATGTTCTTCTTGGGCATTTACATCGAAAGAATCTCAATAAGAGTAGTGTTTTGACGTTGGGCATAATTTCCACTTTATATATTGTCTTGAGAGCAAAGAGGAAATGAGAGCTAGAAGAGTTGTTACAGGCTAGTTCTGTGTGAGTAATATCAGACGGAGACAGACATGCATGTCTCCTGTAATGATGCCAGAGGTTCTAATAAACTTGTGCGCATGTCGATGGTTTGAAACAATATGACTGTATTTACTATTCGGATCAATGCTTCTCTGGTGTGCGAGATTCCTTTATTTTCGTGGAAAACAGTCAACATGTCCAAGTGTGGTTTAGCCATTATTTGAAAATACTCATTATATAGTATTTAGGCATATATGTATGGAAATTGTGCATTAATTAATCTAATCTATCCTTCCATGTATTTTAGATATCCAGTGTTTTGAGATCCCATATCAGAATTAAGTTTCATCGTTTAGTATCCCCTTGCTATCAATCAATCTGTCCAGTTGCATTTTATGTCTTGGAAAGTTCTTCTTACATTTTAGCTTCTATTCTTAAATCTGGTTGAACTAATGGAACAATATCAATGGAATATTTCAGAGGAAAGTGCTTTGTTTTCATGCTTTTGTGCTGCATTACAAACATCTCAGATCACAAGATTATTCGCCAATTTGGGGAAAAGATTGTGGAAACTAAGTATGGCCGATTACAGGGAGTTCTTTTTGGCTTTTATGAAGAGTATAAAGTAAAGTCAATATATGCTTTTTTCTGTGTTCCTTACGCATCTTTGAGGGGAATTCGTGGACATGTACTTCGGTTCATGCCACCGAGTTCGTCTTCGAAATGGAAATACTTGAGAGATGCTTCCAAGCAAAATGCTTCCGTGTCCTGCCAACAGAAGCGACTGGACGAAAGGGAATTAGAAGAGATGCTGCCATATCAGGTCAGACGTCAGTTAACGAGACAAGCAGAAAGATTCAAAAGCCAAGATGAAGATTGCCTCAGCCTGAATATAAATGTACCAAATCAAGGTAGGCAATGTGGCATAACACTAGAAATTATAGTAATGCTCTTAGAGACGTTGTATGTATGTATTAAACACTTTCCAACTAAAACAAAATATAATCCGCGCAGTATTTCGTAAATAATTTTAAGTCTAAAAATTTATTTGAAGTTTCTATGCATGTGACGTAACTTGATTTGTCAAATAAAACTGGAAAATGCAATTTGAAAAGGAAATATTTTGTTAAATAAAGGAAAATATTCTTTGCAAGGTGACAAATTGGCAACGGTGAATGAATTCAGAGGTGAAAAGGGGAACGCAAACGTTCTTTTGCATCAATCCATTCCTATTTAAAGTGTGGCATTTCGAATTTTGACTTCTATCATTTAGGAGTTTTTTAATTTTTATTATAGAAGACTACCTTTAAAGCAAGGTTTTTGTATGCATTTGGCAATTTATTTTCAAATCTACATTTCCAGTTTGTCACGAATCGTCTAAGAACTCGATCGCTATTATATCACCCATCATATATACCCAGTGTCATTATGTTTTTCTCTACAAACAATATTCTAATAGAAACAGAGTTTTGCTGTTAGGATAATAAGATTAGACAACATGTAAACCAATGAGTTCGTTTAAATTTCCTTTTGAACCAACACTCTTATTCTTAAAACTAGTTTTCTTTGCCCTCTGATGTACGCAAATGTATGAAAATACATTTCGACATTTAAATTAAAAACGACTCGCATCCGTTGTTTATATAGTGCTATTAGGAATCGTCTGCATACATAATGACGTTAGCGTTGAAAATCTATTTAAAATGACTATACTCAATTTTAAAAGCAATGTAGTTGTACCTTGAGATACTACATCGTAAACTCTACTACTTTTTATTACTGAACAAGGATTATAGATCATTATCGTCACATTCCTTTTTAATATCGCAGACAACCTTTAGTGTGAAACGCAGTACTAATAAATTTTAACATTTGTATGTATATATGACATATAAACAAGCCTAGGTACCCTATATCAGTAAAATGCATTTATTTTACGTCCGTTTTTTCAAGACTGATCCAAACCTTTCAATTTTGTGTAAGACTAGGTCATAACACATGAATATTGCTTATAAACTACAATATTTAGGTTTACTTACTTACTTACCCACCTCCAATAGGCATATGTTATCTCTTGCATCTGATATTGATCATATTTAGGAGCAACATTATAATTTTGTTACTGTTTTCTATTATTACTATATCGTGATTCATCTTGCTGCTTTCATAATAGAATCAAACCTCTTTCATGGTAATGAGACAGTCTTCAAGTCAATATCATTCATTTTGTAGGTCCACTTCTAACTTATATCGACGAACATGATTAGCCTAAGTGGCTCGAAACATGCCCTCATGGCACTAGACAACCCAGAAAGTAAATACAGTAGAAACTAAAATAAATATTGCATACAATAAAATAAAACTGGCATTTTGTATTTGATACTTCCTTGATGGAGAGCATTATTGACTGAATGTTTTGGATGCTCAAAATAGGTATTGTTTTAAAACATAAATAAAAATTAACATAAAAACCCCCAAAACATGTATCCCCCGTTAGACACGAATCAATCTTTGATGCCAAATTTTCTTCGGAGTTTTCCATTTTTGCAAATCCGAGACAAACGCTGAGTTTCATATTGCAGTCAATCAAATCTTACGTATCTAACAACGAAATAAACAAGATGTCCTAACCAAATCTTGTTCAGCCAAGTTTGTTGAGCTAATTTTTTACCTGGAAGATCAGAAGCATACTTACTTGCTGTTAGTCTAGCTGTTAGTATCTGTAATACTAATGTTGGTTATGTTACTTCTAACTCAATTGACTGCTCCAGTTGTCTAGTGGATATAGCATCCAGCTCAGATGCATCAGGTCGTGGTTTCGAACCCTGGCCGATTCATACCAAATACATATAAAATGGTACCAACTGTTGTGTCTCTCGCACCCAGGATTAACAGGTTAATCTTAGTTTTGGTCGGCTTGGTGTCAGGATGATGTGACTTGGTGGGACAATATGCTACTTGTCTGCGGTTTGATGCTTCAGTGCTAGATATCACATAAAACTCTCACTTCAGACATAGGAGCGATATTACTGAACAACTGTTAAAGCTACGTTAAAAATATGTAAAATTCAAATCTACCTCATCCTAAATAAATTTGACGAAGAGACATAGTGCTGAAAATGTCATGCATCGATGTAAAAAAAACCAACAAATGCATTCGTTACAATGATGAACAAATACGCATCATAATACAAATTACGTTTCTGAAGAAACTAATCCAGAAATATTTCAAGAATTCAACCATTCATCAAGCCTATTTTGCTTCCTAATTGTAGACTCAGATAATAATATAGCTATATATTATGTGTAGCATTTTTATTTTCATAAAATATTATATAGAAGCATAAAACGGGCAAATATACGGCGGACTAGGGGCTGAGGCAATGCGTTAAAAGGTATTTCAAATAAAATATACCGTTCTAAACAGACTATGGAGTGACTTTATTTTGCCTGTTTTTAGCTCCGCTGGCTGACTAAACTGCATATCGATACGATTAAAGCAATTTTATAGTCAATTCGTGTGACATTTGGAATTTGAATCCTGAAATTAGAAATTGTTTTTAGGTATGAATGCATGCACAACATTTGCAATCTATAGTGACATCTTTTGGGCAACGAACAATTTTGGCACTAATGCTTGCGTTGTTTTAAACTGAGCTTTCACTTGAAACAGACCTAATTTGAATGTTTCCTATTGTAATACATCCAATTATCTTTCAGCCTTTCAGAAAACAGCTGGATTCATCAATACAAATTATTAGAGTGCTACCAAAGAAAGTTTGCAATAAATTAATCCTTTCCACGTTAAATATTTAAATTATGAAAATTATTATATTTGCCAAATAATTAGAGCACAGAGGCACACTACTAAACTGTTTTTTTTTCAATTTGAACTGAAGAATATTTATGACAATAAATGGTCATATATGGACCTGACATGGAGATTCATAACTTTTCTTATCGTAATATAAAGGTACTAATAAAAAGCATGCATATCTTTCACAATTACTAAGGCTATTATTTACAACATTTGAAGATATTGCAAACTTTGATCGCCTTCCGTAATCAACCCAGTTCCCAACAATCATGCATTATCCATTATCATGCTCATGGAGTCAATTTTGTAACACAAATGAAACCGAATGATCGTTGCAATTACTAATAACTCGCTCGTTCTATAGTTTAAACATCCACGTGCGAATGTTTAAAGAGAATGATTTCTTTCTTCGTCATTTCGAATCATTCCAACATTTGAAAATTAATTTTATAGAAGTGTTTATTGTGTAAGAAAAAAAGATAAATAACAGAAAGAATGATTAAGCTAAAACAAATCCACATCTGAAAAATTGATCTCTCATATTACACTTATGATGTGTAGATGCATATGGCGGTGCGAAATGGATCATGATAAACGTGTACTTGAACGACTAAATACTGGTGGAAGCACACAAAGAGGTCACTGTTAATTTAACTGATACATTTGCTTGACATTGTAGGTATACGTCTGACTGCATTTCATAAACTATTTTACTACATACCTCAGTTTTGTGTGGAAGTTACATCAAGGATACATATGTCCTATATGTGTTATGCAGCCAATATAGCTACTTTGGAAACGCAATCGAAGCAACAGATGTTTCTGAATGAACGGAAAGTTTCTACCGGCTTAGTTACCTTTGATAAATAATATATGCACATTTACAAAGTCACCGACTAGAATTCTGGATCTATTAGTATGCTTAGCTAGCTTAGGGAACTATACATTTGACATATCTGTAAGCCTTTAGATATACCTTTGACTTATCCTAAACCTTTCATGCATACATTTAACATATCTGTAAGCCTTTACGCATACCTTGGACAGTTCCGTAAGCTTTCGTGCATGGCAATGGACATATACGTAAACCTTTTCTGATGCAGCTGTAAAACTCCATTCTGGCTCTAATCCGTTAAATGGGTCAGAATACTTTCATTGAATTTGAAAAAACAAAACACATTTTATTCAGGTGAAGAACCAGAAATCACGCTTTATACAGATGTCACGTGAATGTATGGGTATAAAAAATGAAACCGATAAAGCATGCATCATTGCAAGATAAAAACTGCCGCAATCAGAACTTTTTCAGTCTTGGCTAATGTTTCATTGTGTGGCGTATAAATACGAATATAGGTATGGTTTCAGCAGTTTGGTACTAATCGTAATCCGTAATGAATTTCCGCTAGTGTAAAAAGAAAAGAAAGAGAAACAAAAGCAAATGTATAATAAAAAAAATCTTTCTCATGGTAGTGGCAATGGTAAATAAAATGTAATAAAGATATAGATGAACTGCATATAACCTGAATGTTACAAAAATGCATATTACTAACTATTAGTTAGTTGCTAAATTCTGCACAGCCTAGTCAATGTTTCTCTATCTGCTCTCTATTCTAAGGGATAACTTGTACACGGGAATTAATGTATAGGCGACGTCTTTACAATGAATTATTATTCTATGTTTGTCAGTTACAGATCCATTTCAGTATACATTTTCTACATGGGAATTAGAATTTGAGTGGATGTTGACATTCCTACTAATCAGGACTCATGGTCGATGATAGATATTGTTTTCTGCAGACAGAGTATCTACTTTTGTAAACCTGCTGGTTAAACAAATAGTAGGCTACAAAAATGTGCTAAGCTGAGCTTCTTCTGCAGAGTTGTAGGTGTAAATGCCATCTCAAATGCCAACAGTGTGTTGAGATGTATTCTCTTACTGGAATGCATGCCACCTTGCATGTCAAAAGAATTAGAACTGTTGCGTGCAACCGTCTCAAAAATGCTAATCGGAGATACTATTTGCCTGTCTAATATAATTTTAATTAGTCCTTGATAGGGTGCAATTTTTGTTGGCACACAAAACAGATGTAACATCTTTAATCTAGGGTTTTACGTAAATTCACATAGATTATAAATGAAAAGGACAATTGTAGCACATTATATATATATATATATATATATATATATATATATATATATATATATATATATATATATATATATATATATATATATATATATATATATATATATATATATATATATATATATATATATATATATATATATATATATATATATATATATATATATATTTGCCGTTGTGATATATTTTCCGAACAAGATTTGGCTTTGGTTTTCTTTTGCATTCATTCTGTGAAATGAATATTATAAGTTTTACCCAAACGAAATGATGAGAAAACAAACTATACTATAATAGTTTAACAGCTTCGTATTCAGCTGTATTACCTGAAGAATGCATATTTTCCTATAAAAAAACAACAAAATAAACTGTATGTTTCGGACATACCTCTCAAAACATGCCCTGTATTGTATACATACTTTGTATTGTATACATATATTTAAGAAATAATTTGTTAGTGACATTATAAAGACGGAAACCGATGGAATATGGCATGAGTTCACCTTCTATAGAAAATGTGAGGATTATGCAGTCTTTAGGATGCTTTCTATTCTGACAAAAATGTGGAAAGGGTGGTTATTCGGTTGCAAACGTTTTTACATCTTTTAACATCAGTGTTTGAATTATATTGGATACATTAAAAGCAAGAAGAAACATCCATAGGACGTCTTCGAAAGAAAGCATTAGTAATGTCTGTCAATAGACTAATGTATCAATAACTCAACTTTTCGCATGCTTTGTCAAACATGATAGAATGAAATGTCTTGGTTCCATCAATATGCGTTCGATAGATGATACTGGTGATTAAATTGCCAATGAAAGAGCTATATCATGCATTCGCTTAACGTTAATAGCTCAGCATATTATGGTCTTGATATATATATGCAATATAATGTTTAACTAAATTTAATAATTGTATTTTGTTTGTTAACTTTCGTTGAATCGTAAAGGGTAATACGATATAGAACACGTCCAGTGGACTGAAGGATCGGGGATTTTAACGACGATCGAAACCATATTATTGTATCATCGCAACAATCGTTTATAATCTTTATGACCATTTCTTATTGATCAAAAAGGCGAATATTAGGAATGCAGATCATTTCAAGACTCATGATATTCACGAACGTGATTTATCCATGTATTCCTATCTATTTTACTATAAAGGGAGTATATCAAGTCAGAATAGGTTGGTTTCATTGCCAAGTCGTTTGTTCTCGCTAAAGTATGTTCCGATTTTTCCTCTTAGAAAAGTATTACACCTCAACAATACTTTTACAGATGTTGTGTTATTTTTTTAATTTGGCTAAAAACACCTTTGATAATCTATGCAGACACGAATAACTAGTATGACCTTTTTATATCGATGTTTCTCTTATATATATATATATATATATATATATATATATATATATATATATATATATATATATATATATATATATATATATATACATACAACGAGAGAGAGAGAGAGAGAGAGAGAGAGAGAGAGAGAGAGAGAGAGAGAGAGAGAGAGAGAGAGAGAGAGAGAGAGAGAGAGAGAGTTTGCTTTGCTTTTATCTCTGGCTCTTTAGAAGAAAACTTGATGTTTACTTCCTTTTCAATAATTATGTTGTCTAACAATTGGAAATTCTCCTGTATGGTTGACTAATCTTGAAACACAATATTGAGAATGACTGAAATGGCTTTGGTAAATCATGACAGTAGTGAATATTGAAACCAAGCGTATGACACTTCAAGCCCATTGACGCGATTCTACAGAAAACTGTCAAGGATCAGAGTGTGGTTAGAGCTGATCAAAACAAATTTAGTTCAGTGTCTATATGCACCGTGGAAGCCATAAGGTCGACTTCATAGTTCGATTGATCCAATATCAAGACCACAACCTATGTCACGTGAAGTGATGCACTACGGGAAACTTCAGCTGCTATATTCAGTTGAACTCTCAATTCGAGGTAATTTTATTTATTGTAAATGTTTTCATACAATGGACCCTTCGCACTAAAATCAGCATGTTATCAGATTATTCTCGCTGTTAAATATATTTCCAAGTGCCGATATTTAATTCTAACACCGTTTGAGGTGTCTGAAGAAATCACACGTCATACAGTACCACAATAATGACAATTGGTGATAAACGTTGTTTTGCTGTACACACCATCATTGAAAGTAAAACTTACCATCAATCGAACAGAAATTTCATTATGGCGTCTTGAATTTACCCAAATACATCACGTCCGATAACGTAGGTTGTAAGGATAAGTTTAATTCATTGATATATATTGTGCGCATGTGAAATTTGAATTCTGAAACGTTTTGTAATGCTTGACCCATTGAAGAATCTTAGTATGTGATTGTGCTACCACATCATGATGCTGTCTCATGGTCTGACTAGGCTCATCCGCGAGTAACCTAAACGCACGTCGATCGACTTTTCTTGTGCTTCTGGCTATTTTTATAACACGCTCGTGCAGGTATTGTTTCAGTTGTATACAGTTTCCGTTTTAATCAGCCGTTGTTCATGTAGAGAGAAGTCTCACAACAATCAGTGGCTCATGTACGATTCATAATTCTGCATGTATATGTTTTTCTCATACCCATAGCATCTTTATTCTGCTGTCGCCCTAAAATTTCCCAAGTGGAAGCATAGATGGCACAACAGTTTATAATGGAAGACAGTTGTATAATTGCTTATTTATTAATACAATTTTATAAAAACAGCAGTTCGTTTGATCCTTTAGAAGATAGTCGGCTTTTTTTCTTGACGACTTCGTTGTCTTTGCACGTGACGAACGCGTTAGCATGTCTTAGCCGCCGTTCAAGAAAATATTCGGCAACAGATCCACATGGTCGGCAAAGCTGAGTACGTGATTTTCTTTACACAGATACCATGTTTTATTTTACATGGTCCTGCACTGGGCAAACACGTGAAGCAAACAAGTTAGATTTACAGTATTCGTAGTAATTTATGAGGTCCCTTTTCCTCAGGAAAGCAAATTCATCCTCATTTTCTGTTACTACATATCACATTAACATTTACACAGCCATAGCTTAAACGCTTGTTTCCAAAAATGACGATCGACTTAAAACCGTGTTCTTCATCTTCGAGCGCATGGTAGTACTTGTCATATCGGGCTCGCTGTTTTGCTTCTGCTTTACTGTGAATTCTTCGAATTTCTTTTCAAGACAGAGAGATTTCATGTCAGATGGATTTGTATGTCTTCTGTTTATGAATAGTGAAGGCATTTCTCTAAGTATATTGATTTGAGCTGTCTTTCCTGGTGATTTCAATATTTGTGATGTATTCCCTGGACGTTTTATTGTATACTCTGAACATTAGACTGTTTTCTACTCTAGACTGCAACCATTCGTTACTGAAAATGTCATGTACAATCTCATGCAAAGAATGTTCTGTATTTTTTTTATCAGTCTTCGCCATATTTTCTGTGCACCCGACCCAACTCCGGCTAATTTATGGTGATTCTCCAAATACACCGTTTAAAAATTATATTGCATCTTTTGGGCCTATTTGATAACTTCAGTTATGAGTGATTTAAACTTTTAGTGGCTGCAAAGGAACCCAAAGTTTGGTAATTCAATTTCAGCATTAGCGATAGACACGAATTCTTTCATAACACTATATATATATATATATATATATATATATATATATATATATATATATATATATATATATATATATATATATATATATATATATATATAACAGTTAGGTTTGAATGGCATTATGAACCCCACTTCAATTATTTTATAATGAATCATTTATGCGTTATCAGCGTATATTGACCTGTCTGCGAACTCATAGTACTGCAGTTTCATACCAAACATAAGCAAAGCTTCCAAGTGGACTCAGTGTCGGCTTCAATCGAAGTTGTACACGTGTGAGAAAAGTGCCTCATTGGAAACAGTTGTGTGGTATCCCGAATTAGTTTTGGGCCTGGAAATCGGTCCGAAACCCCCATATCCTACTGGGCTACACATTGGAAAGTCTCTTGTATTTAATTTTATATTTGGCGAGTAGCTGTTTTTCGATTTCAGCCATAGACTGTTTTTGATAAGATGACAGCAAATATGTGACCGATCTTGAACGTACCCGTCTGAGCGGATAATGTTTCTTTCCAATAGCAATACAAGCTCACGAATTAATTATACAATGCACATATCCCGAAATTATATCGGCATTATTAATTTCCACTATTGACTTCAGCCACTTCACTGTCGCCAATCCCACAAAACCTTCTTCCAGAAATAATGACATCTTCCATGGATTTGCGACCATATTTAAGGAATGTAAGCACTTCATAATTGTATGATATGATAGAGAGTTACATCCGTAAACGTTGTTTATTCCTTCCTTATATCTGTAAAGGAATACTGTAACAGGGACAAATTTCAGTACGTTATTTGCTCTCCTCCAACGTTTAGATGTCATTTTCAATTACCTATGTTTAGCATCACACAAAAATATGTAGATGCTAACTTTGGTGCACGAGCAGCTGCATAAAAATTGACAGATCGTTGTTTCATAGATTTATATACATGTTCATAGAAAGAAAACGCTAATAAACCAACAACTACGCTAATTAAAAAAATCACTAAATAGCCCATATATGTGGGGGGTAAATATGCTTTTTGTTTTTTTTTTGTTGTCTTTTACAGTCTCTTCTAAATCTGCAATGCATATAATATTTATACATATTCAATCGCAGGCTGGCATTATGCGTAGCGGTGGAATCTGCCTAATTCAATATTTACGTATATACCTTAGCTTATAGAATACATGCTGAATTACGTGTTGAGTCAGTTCTTTGGCCTATGGAATTAATGACCAGACTTAAGTACGTGATGTGTCAGTTACATAGCTGTTCCAGCGTCTTGCGATGGTTCTTTAATGAGCATTTTTATAAATTCAAAATATTTGAAAATGAAATTATATCTAGTTGATAAATATTTAGAAATTATATTACTGTCATGAATATCAATATTTTTGTAACTTCTGGTATATGATTGTGTCTAATATTGGTAATTTTTATTCATGGCTTTAAATTACATACTATCTTTAATTAGATTTTGCCTAAGTGACTATGGCCTGTTTTATGAATATAAACATCATTTAGGATCTATAAATAGAAGCATACCTATGTGTTTCCAATTACTAATAATATTCTTAATAATAAGTTTCATTGACGACTTTGGGTTAATTCATCATTTGCTGGTTGTGTTTTGACGGTTCAAAAAGATTTAAGTAACATCCCACTTGATGGGTTTGGTCACATGGATAGGTATTTCGAATAGATATTGAGTAGTTTAATCTGTTGCGAGAGGGCATGTTGGGAAATTTATTTGTTTATGGAGAGAAGTGAGCAATCAGATTTTCTTTCCTATTTGTTTCGGAGTCTTTAATATTATGTTGTAACGTCAAATCTGCAGACGTGTATTATGTTGTACTTCGATATTTCCATAAGAGGCATAAACATTTGTTTGAACCGTTCACTCGAAATAGAAAGTGCTATAATATTAATCTGGAACTATTATGAATCATTCAAAGGAGTTATGGGTGATGTCACTTTAATGTCACAAATCTTGCCGGACCAGTACATTTCTGATCTTGACGTCTATACGGAACTTTTCAACATATTTTACTTACTATGCCTCTTTGAGGATCATTTCAGATTCACCATATAATATTACAGGTTCCACTCGCAATTTTATTTATAACTTACGTAATTAAAATGTATACTAAGTTTTATGGAACTTAGTTTTTCTTCTTTCTGTTACTTAGTTTATGTTTACAAAGTCGAAACGCTTATGTTCTAAAAAATTCAGTTACCAACGAATAATCGTTGGTATCAATTAAAAAATGGAGGATGTGTCTCTTGTTTTAGAGGTACATTCCAGTATTGCAAAATGTGACTCTGTCTCACGTCATAGATTAATTTTATGTTCGATAGAATATTTGCATTCCAGTAAAAATTGAGAATGAGCCGAAATATTTGTCTTGAGTATTTCTCAACATCAACCCGGTTAGGGGGTATCAAATATAAGTCGCTATCTTGAAGTAGTTTTCTTTTATTTCTTTTTAGTAACATTATATGTTTAACAAGTAATGTAGCTCATGTTATGTCTCCTATGTTTTACTCTAACACTTTCGAGTTTCATTTCTTATAGGTAAAATGGCACAACTAAATTGTGCCATAAATGTTGCATTCTTGTATATTTAAATTCAAATGTACAAGAGACTTAAGACTCTATGTATTTTTGGAGTAGATATATATTATTAATTTGGAGCAATTTCTGATTGTTATTTTCAGTCGAAATATGTGTATAATACGTTTTTATGGCATGTTTTCTCTACAGGTGAGATTAACGTTACTATTGCTCACTTAAATCATCGTAGGCTGGTCTTAGACATGTACTACAGCTTTGTTAATGATTCTTTGACAACATGCTTCTATTTGCACATGTACATGTTTAATTGGCAATATTCATTGAATATCCATTGCGTTATCAACATTAGTATGATACCGTCCACAAGTAGAAAAACTATACATCTTGTAACTTCCAATTGTAATACCATTACCTAGGTATTTAATGTTTACAAGAAACGTCGTTGATAACTAAAGCAAGTAAGGTGCAAGACAATTCAAAACCTTCCCAAATGCCCATTCTACAACCGAATTTGGCATTCACTCGATCGCACGCCCCGATATTCCTAGAAATAATGTTTATCTAACTATAATATCTAATCAAGAATGCCATTTATCAACGTCTTGTAAGGGAAAGAACTCTGCCAGCAAAACAAAAACGTTATTCATGCCAATCAAAGTATCAAATATATATTTTCATTTCCGATTTATTGAATACAAAGATAATACACGATCCAGACAGAATGACTGTTCTCGGACATCGTTGTAGTCATCCGACATGTCGATGATTGCTTTTGAAAATGGCATTTCCGCAAGTAATTAAGCATTACGTAATCTTCATTCTTCATACAATGGACATATCTCTTAAAGTTCAATGAATAATACGAAGGTCAGATTCATTCGCAAGCACGAGAGAGCTTACATTTTTCTCCATATTCTATTTTGCTCAGAATCAGGACAAGCTTGAATTAGTTCAGAAAATGCCTTTTTTATTTTAGGCAACTACAAAATCTCATGAGGTAAATTGTCAGCTTCACTGATTTTTTTACGTATGCTATACATGACGTTTATGTGTTCTTATTAATTTGAAACTGATAGCGATTCATTATAGTGAAATTTAAAAAGCATTTATAATTTACAGTTAAATGAATCGCTTAATAAGTGTTCGGTTGTTTATCTCGACGATGCAAGTGGAAGAATCAGCAAATCCTTTGAAAGGTCGGGACTCCTTGTAACATAACGAGCATCAATGATAGAGACCTATATGAACGTATAAAATGAATAGAGACCTATATTTACATAAAAGAACATTAACTGTAGGTACCCATAATAACATAAAGAACATTAACTGTTGGGACCCATACTAACATAAAGAACATTAACTGTTGGGACCCATAATAACATAAAGAACATTAACTGTATGTACCCATAATAACATAAAGAACATTAACTGTTGGGACCCATAATAACATGAATAGCATTAACGTCAAGACCAATAGTAAGAAAAAGAAATTAGCTGTAGGGACATATATTAACATAAAGAATATCAAGTGTATGGACCAATACTAATATAGAGAAATTTAAGTTTTGAGATTCCATAGTAATATAAAGAAAATTAACTGTTGAGGACGTAGTGTAACATAAAAACATTAACTGTTGGGACCTGTATAATTATAAAGAACCACCAAATAGTTGTTAATTTGTTCCTCTGTATGTTGCAAAGCGGAAGATTCAGGAAATCCTTGCAAATGTTGGGACCATTATTAACATAACGAACATCAACTGTAGTGACCCATATTAACATAAAGAATATTAAATGTCTGGACCCATAATTACCTAAAACAAACCACATTAATTGTTTTGACCTATAATAACATAAAGAACATTAACTGAAAGCATCCACAGAAACACAAACAACATTACCTGCTGGGTCTTATAGTAACATAAGAAAAGCATTAAGTGGGGGACCCATACGAACATAAATAACACTGTTGGGACCTATGGTAACATAAAGAACTTTAGCTGTTGGGACCAATAGTAACATAAAGAACATTAAATGTTGGCACCTATTGTAACATAGGATTATAAAGTATATTGATTCTGCTAATCGTCAGAGCAATTGCAACCATAAATCTACATTGCATAGTTATAAATAATGCATTCAGTCACCATGAACATGATACAGTTATACTACCACACACGTTTACTTCTACAACCACATCCACTATCACCATTATTACTACAACAACTACTACTACTACTACTACTACTACTACTACTACTACTACTACTACTACTACTACTAATTCTAGTAATACTAATACTGCTACTAAATTTACCGCTACTATTACCTCTACTACCAAGACCACAACTACTATAATAATAACTACTGCCACTATTGCTCTCATTAAAACCACTACTACTGTCACTGCTGCTGTTACTACCACAACTATTACCAATATAACAGCTGTCGCTACTACTACTAAGTCTAGTAACTACTACTGCTACTAAATTTACCGCTACTATTACCTCTACTACCAAGACCACAACTACTATAATAATAACTACTGCCACTGTTGCTCTCATTAAAACCACTACTACTGTCACTGCTGCTGTTACTACCACAACTATTACCAATATAACAGCTGTCGCTACTACTACTAATTCTAGTAACTACTACTGCTACTAAATTTACCGCTACTATTACCTCTACTACCAAGACCACAACTACTATTATAATAACTACTGCCACTATTGCTATCATTAAAACCACTACTACTGTCACTGCTGCTGTTACTAACAACTATTACCAATATCACTACTACTGTCACTACTACTACTATTACTACTATTACTATAACTATTACCTCTATTTATTGCGAGCATAGACAACACGTCAAAGTTAATTGTTACTTGTCACTATGAGCACGACAAAATGTGCTGTGAAGGAAAAGCTACAAACATTTTGCACGATTACACCCACAGGGAACAGTTCCGGTTACACACAAAGAACTAAAAATCGATCCTCATCGATATGTATGGTTTAACAGTAAAAAATAACATAAAAAATAGATAGAGTTTAACAGTAAAATAAATAGAGAACTTTCCAGTAAACGTATTTAAATTGCTTGCAAATTTACAATATGAAAAAGTACATTCCTGCATATATGTGTATATTCTTTGTACTTAATGTATTTCTAGAAACTTTCAGTAATTTGAGCTATGTATACCTAATACATAGTGCTGAGTTACCATTTGTTAAATGATCGGTGTCGAATGATCTTTCAAGCTTTTGCTTTCAATGTTACTTCAACATTTTATCTAAGACCTTCTAAGAATGTGAGGCTTCCAAACTTAAATGCCACATTGCTAGCACTGAAAAGTCGAAAAAGTTCCAACTATTCATGAACTACATATACGTAATATGATAACTCTAGAAAATAGTGAACTCAAAATCTCTAATCCATGACACAGAAATGCTTGCAATTTTGGAAACAACTTATTGACATGTAGCCAATTCATTTGGCTATTTGTATTTGAAGTAAGGTACATAATTTTAATCTCTCGTTGCTTTTGTATTTAGCACATTGGAGAAAGACTTATAAATCCTTTTCTTGTTGAACATCTCAGAGATGTTTTAATCTTTGAATCTTTCTTAACAGTTTGCATATAAGCAAATTGCTTTCGAATAATGATAAAAAATGGTGTTTGTGGAAATGATTCTGGTGTCTGTGATGTTGACAATGATAATGATTATTTTGTCTTCGGTGATGGTGTTAATGACGTTAATCACGATGATTTTTTGCAATGATTTTGCATGATGCTTCAAAACTGCAGAGGAGACGATAATGTGAATGATGATGATGATGCAAAAGGAAGAGTTGAAGTGATGTTCATTCCCTCTATATTAAAATTGTCATTCCATTTGAATATATTAAACACTCAAGTTAGTCTTTGAAAAATGATGCACCAGTATTATAGGATGGGAATGTATAATTTGTGGAGATCATTCTATCATCATATAATTTTAAACGGATCACAACATTTGACTAATTTTGGCTATTCGTGTTTAACACTTGACTTTATTGGACGTTTTAGACTTGATCATATGTATGAACATATAGAACATGCTACATGGGGATGATTATAACTTCTGTTTAAGGTCTACCATAACGATTATGTGCCATTCAGACTGCTACTTTCGATACACCTGCTGTGACATTCAAGTGTTACTATAATACTAACAATTACAGGTCTGAAGAATAAGATTAAATACAGGGTCATTTCGTGAGTCGCAAATAATAATAGTGATTTAGACAGACGTACATTCATTACGTCATATCAAGCCACGTCTTAAATACTCAGAGAGAAACGTTTTGTTGTTACCAGCTGACAGCTGATGTAGCCATCGATTGATTTCTGTCAGCATCGTACATAACAAAAGCCGGTAGAAGACAGTCTTGGCATATTACATGTATTTCTTTTACAAGGTACTGGACATGGGACTGAATGAAGGCGATTCTAACATAATGACATATGAATATAATATTACAAGAGATGATGATGATTCTCAATAATGTGTATGTTGATAAAACTTTGAACGAAAAGTTGAGTATGAAGTGTCTTACTATTCATAATTTGTTAAATTTGAGAGCTTATTATATTATTCCTCTAAGCTATGCAATTAAAACTATCAGGTCAGCAGGTGTTGTTGAGACATTAATTTAAATCAGACTCCTTACAAAGTTTTGACTGAAGAGAGCGAGATTCCATCATGAACCACAGATGTAGTTGTTCATAATGCAGAAAACACTATTCCAAGCTTTGTATATTTTTATACAATTCGGCATGGGAGTGCGATGATAGTGATGTGATGTGATGTGATTATGATTTTTAAAGTAGCTTTAACAATTTTTCAGTCATATCGCTACGATGTCGGCAGTGTGGCAGTTTATAGTGATGCATAGCATTGGAGCATCATGCCACAAACTGCAGCATGATGTCCCACCCAGTCACATTATCCTGACACCAGGCCGACCAGTCCTAACACTAACCTCTTAATGCTGAGCGTCAAGCAAGGCAGTTGTTAGTACCATTTTGGTTTTTGGTATGACTCGACCGGGGATTAAAACCACGACCTCCCGTATCAGAGGCAGACGCTCTAACCACTAGACCACCGGAACGGTGCAGATGATAGTTGTGTGGTGAATATGTATGTATGTATGTATGTATGTATGTATGTATGTATGTATGTATGTATGTATGTATGTATGTATGTATGTATGTATGTATGTATGTATGTATGTATGTATGTATGTATGTATGTATGTATGTATGTATGTATGTATGTATGTATGTATGTATGTTAAATGCACAAAAAGCTTGAGTTTGCATGAACAAAATAGAGAGACGGGTTAACCTTATAATTACAAAAGCTTAATAATTCACTCAATGATCACGATATTGGTTGCGTTAATGTAATGCATTTATGTTACTGCACCAGTTGTGTGTGCATTAGGTCAGAGATTCTCATCTTTATTGCCTGCAATAAAATATCTGGTAAACGATCGTACGAATGGCAAGCTCTAAACCTGCCAAATCCTTGAGTGGAACGTATCTAGACAAATAATGATTTAGACTTTAATTCTCCACACGGTTTAATGGCACGAAAAGTTGCCAATGCTAAAAATACTCCTGCATTCTAGGGAGAATTTATGAGAACCAAGGTAGTCCAACACCACAAGTTTTCTTCGGAAGTATCGGTGAAAGGAAAACAATAAATAAAAGATTTTAGATTTGGATATTCAAACTTCTGTCTAGACTAAATCGATACTGATAATATCATAACGTGATTGGTGTGGTACGTCTATCTTGATACACTCATTCGGAAACTTGACTTGAGCAAAAAGAATAATTGTGACTAACTGCGTTTGTTTGTGCGGATACAATATCACATAAAAATGAAATATTTATTGGGACGTTTTAAATACCCATTAATCGATATATTATGAATGTTTCGATTGCAAGAATCGTTCTTAAATTTCCATCGATTGTAATAGTGGTTCATGGTCAATTAGAAAGTGCGATAAGTCTGCAAATTCTAGAAGGTAAAGATATATTAATTATATACACCGTCATAAATCAAATAGCAAACGCATCGTACAATTAATCAAATTAAGACCATTAAAGGTTATCTGCTTTAGTGGATAAACATTTGAGGACGAGAAAGTAAACATGGTAAGCAAAACGAGAAAAAATATTCTTTCATTTATCAACACAATAGAAAAACTCTTTTATCAAAACATCGTCGTTCCTTTAAAGTTTCATCTAATGTTCCTTTTCTACTAGTTTTCGTTTGACAATTGAAACAAAAAATTTGCTTAGACCTTCTTTCCCGTTAATATCTAATGGCGTAACTGATTCTTGTAAAGACAATCACTGTTTATCTACATATATCAAACACACTTTGAAAATGCCTTTGGGAAACTTGATAAAAGTATATTATTGCTTTTTTCGACATTTACTACCTTTGTTGGTATTGGTATCCGTCGAGGAATATTTATATTAGATGCTGATCATATTGTGGGCAGTCAATCCACAATCAATAAAATATTTGCTACTTTATATAGACTTGTGGAAGAAAGGAAATAGTATGCAATGTATCATGTTTTTTCTTCTCGATGGAATATCATAAACAGATCTCTTTGTAACCACGCTATGCTTTTGAGACTCTATGAATTCTTTCTGTAGGATAACATCATGGATGCCATGAATAATTGTTTGTTGAAGTAGATTATTTATTCACAAATAAAAGGATAAATCTGGATCACAGTTTGTGTGTGCGTGGGTGTTTGTGTATGCGATTTTAATGTTTACGTAGCTTTAGCTATTTTTTGTGTCGTGTTCCTAAGCCACAGTGTGGCAGTTTATAGTAATGTCTATCACTGGAGTATTATGCCACATACATGTAGCACGATGTCCCACCCAGTCGTATTAACCTGACACAAGTCCGACTGGTTCTAACACATAACCTGTCAATGCTGAGCTCCAAGCGAGGCAGCTGTTAGCACCATTTTAAAAGACTTTTGTATGATTCGGTCAAAGTTCAAACCCGTCACCTCCTGCATCCGAGGCGGCCACTTAAACCACAAGGCCACCGAAGCGGTCGAATCCCAGTTTGTACATCCCTGAGCCTAGAAAGTAACTGATATAAAATTCATATTACCATTATGTGAGGGGCCCCGAGTGGCCGAGTGGTCTAAATCGCTGTCCGTTACGGATCACTGCCATCTCACCTCTGTCTGCGTGAGTTCGATTCTAGGATTCGGCGAATGTGGATATGTGAGAAAGCTTGCCAGTAGCTTCTCGTGGGTCGGTGGTTCTTTCCGGTGATTTCCCGGTTTCTTCCTCCACCATTAATACTGGCCGCCATGAATAGCCTATCGTGTGCTGAAACATGGCGTTAAGCCCAACAACAACAACAACAACAACAACAACTATTCATCGACATGGCAAACAAAAGAAAACTCCAGATTAATGCACCAATTTTATGATGGCATGAAGATTGCCACAAAGTTTTAGTGTATTATATTTCGAACATATTTGGAAGAAAGTGCACCAGATGCTCAATCGAATTGGAGTTTTCATTTTATAATTTTTTTTTGTGGAGATGTGTTAATCAGATGTGACAAGCTGTAATGTTAGTAGTACACATTTTAACACGAGCAAGAGAAGTAGATCATTTGCAAATCACCAAATAATCGGCTACACGTAGGCTCCAGGTTACCTTGTTTTAAGACAGATTTTATTCCCAGAGCCACATGTTTGTACACGTTTCATTACTGAAAACCAACAATACTTTAGACCATGCTTGCAAGCAGAAATCATTGGTGACACGTATTTATTGCCGTAACACAATTATCAGGGCTTTGAAGCTTTACGAGCCTAGAGAAGATACTGACATATTTCTTACAAACATGCCATTTGTAGCACATTAATGCTACATGAATAGTAAAACTGTTATGATGTCTCTTAAAATATTCGAAATTTTTATGTCTAATACATAAGAAGACTTTGCTGAACAGTGAAATTTCTATCGTACTAATAGTAGGACAATAAAGCGTAGGTCAATGCATAATCAAATAAAGACTTAAGCCAAATTATCTTTTTATTTTGTAATAGACCTATCCAAAATATTACATCTTTATTTGTGCGAGCCTGACAGAATGTAAAAAGAGTCCTTCTTTAAGAGTAAATTAGAAGTTTAATCAGCTAACGAAGGATGGGTAACTGAAATGCCTTTGCAAAGAGATAAGAGATGAATAAATTTAAATTACAAGACTCGCTAAACTGTGTACATCGTAAAGGTTAATCTGGTATAACGCTAACCCATTTTCAAATAAAATTAAGAGGTATTTAATTCTTTTTTCTGTAAATGCCATTTCAATGTGTAAAGTGCGTCCCTGATACAGTTTGTAATTTGAGCCGTAATAGTTGGATTTCAAAATTAGAACGGAGCTCATGTTCTGTCATATTTGTATGTATGTATGTATGTATGTATGTATGTATGTATGTATGTATGTATGTATGTATGTATGTATGTATGTATGTATGTATGTATGTATGTATGTATGTATGTATGTATGTATGTATGTATGTATGTATGTATGTATGTATGTATGTATGTGTGTGTTTGTGTGTTTGTGTGCGTGCGTGCGTGCATGTATGTATGTATGTATGTATGTATGTATGTATGTATGTATGTATGTATGTATGTATGTATGTATGTATGTATGTATGTATGTATGTATGTATGTATGTATGTGTGTAGGTGTGTTTGTGTGTGTGTTTGTGTGTGCGTGCGTGCGTGTATGTATGTATGTATGTATGTATGTATGTATGTATGTATGTATGTATGTATGTATGTATGTATGTATGTATGTATGTATGTATGTATGTATGTATGTATGTATGTATGTATGTATGTATGTATTTATGTATGTATCTATGTATGATGTATGTTCAGTGGCATTTTAATTTTCAAAAATGTATGTGATGGGACAAATTTGCAGCTCTTTAATATTCTTAAGCATAAATAGATATTTGACTGATAAATATACAGTGCCGATAGCTTCCTAAATTATCTGAGGATTCAATACTCTGAAAACAGAGTTTAGTATCTTTTGGAATCTTCAGTTTTAACATAATAAATGTTAGTATCACCAATTAGGCTAGTTGTCAAACGGCAATCGTTCTCCGAAAATATTTTGCTGTTTTCAAGAAAAGTGGTTCTCGGTTTAATTATGCCCACAATGACTGCTGACAAAAAGTGTCAAGTTGATGAATTTCGTGGTTGTAAGGAGCTACAGCTTAGATCCCGGGAGTGAAATGAAACTACGCAATAAAATAGAGCTCAAATAAAAATGATGGCACGACAGTTTACATGATACATTGAGTGCATTCAATTTCAGTAAATTATTATATCAGTACCCGATTTAGAGACGGCTATTATAATGGCCAACGTAAGGGTTATTCGAATTATCGGATGTCTCGTTATTGTCGTATCATTCACCAAAATGCCAGCAATTTTGGTTACTAGTAACAACAGATCGAAAGTTTGTTGAATTGCTAATTAATTGTAAATATGCAAATTTTACAACAAAGTAAGAGAAAACTTTATCAATAATTTGAATTTATAATTGTAACTGAGTCAAAATGAATGATCATATGTCTTTCATAAGTAAATAACAAGACAGGCATTTGCATTTCAAGGGGAGATAAACAAGTATGCTTATATTTACATTAGCATGGTATCAGCGATTACCAAAATGTCAGCTCAAGATGCTCTTTATGACTGTAAATAATTATACATAGGCATAACTAGCTATCATCGAATATAATTTATATTTCTTTCTTGTTAAATTATCTTTATACTACTTCACCTGCCATTTCATTCAAATATATAAAATTAAGAAGGAAAAAAAGTTATTTGCTGCTTAAACCTCCATGGGCCGAGAATTTAGTTTTCTGTTCTATTTTAATGAGTAGAAAAAAGAAATTATTATGTATTAAATATTTCACAGTCTGCATAACTAACATATAGCAATTTTGTTTCTTAAGAGTTCAAAGATGCTAGGGATTTTTATGAATCCACCTCATCTTACCCATCCCTCTATTTTAATTCTCTGACCACATTGACTTGCAATATGGGTAGGTTCAGATATCTTCTTTAGCAGTTTAATAACCAACTAAAGGAGCAAAATTCTTTATTTATTTATTGTATTAAATTTGTTGTCTGGGCCATTTTTGAGTTACACAGAACATCTAAGCTACATAAATCAGTTGCGTCCGTTTTTGAGTTACAGAACACTGATGAATCCTTTTTAAGTTACAAAAAGCTTTCTGGATCCTATACAGCTTGTAGAAAACTGTTTAATATCTTGCTCTAAAATTATCTTCAATGGGGGTGAGGTGGTCGTGACAAATAAATACAAAACGTCCATGGCAAATAGATTGAAAAAGTCCCATTTTGATATAACAGCTAAAATGTATTTTTTCTGATTTAACACCTTAGGCAATATGCATTACTTCTAAAAACATAATATGCCATTGGCATGTTCATTCTTTGAGCTTAACATTACATGCAAGTTTATAGTGACGGCACATTTCCTAAACTCGTAAAATACGCTCATCCATTATAAGTGCTGGAATGATCGACCGTGACTTAAGACGATATATGTCAGCAGTTTGAGTTTATTGGGGCAAGTCGGTAAAAACATGCACTCTCATTGCCAGGAGATGCGATGTTCCTAAAACTTTAAAATAAAGAAATAACAGAAAAATTACCCCCAAAAAATTTTGCACTGTTCATGCATGTTAGTACAAGTAATAAAACTTTATTTGCTGGCATCAGTTCGAAATTGGTGTAAAAACCATGACATATTCTTTATTGGATAAATAAATGAACTCATGAGTACGACTTGAATAATCATGTTAGTAAATAAGTATTTACGTGACTGATATTATACTACATTAATTTTTAGTAAAGATGAATTTCAGATGAATGCCTCCCATCTAATGTTATGTGTTTTCTAAGCATTTGGCTTATTTAGTGGTATGCGTTTATTTTCGACCAGCATTTATGTCTTTGGTGCAAATATTGTTTATAAATAAACTATAATTACAGTTTCATAGAAACGAAACTTTGTCGACATCACAAACCATTATTTCTTTAGATAATAAGCTTGTTTAAGTATCTTAACGTTATAATTATTAAATGCACAAGTTTGAATTATGAAATACTCCATTTTATAATTTCAAATGCACAACTTTATAATTCTGGAAGGCTCTATTTGTAATTATGACATGCATATCTTTATAATTATGTCATGTGCAACTTCATAATCAAGACGTGTATAATTGTATCATACGACATGTGCAACCTTATAATGTATGACATGCACAAGTTTATAATTATAACATGCTCAACTTTATAATTATGAAATGTATAATTTCGTCGTTATGGCATGCACAATTTTATAATCAAAATGTGTAAAATTTTATAATTATGACATGTGCAACTTTACAATTTATGACATGCACAAGTTTATAAATATAATTAGAAAATGTACAATTTGTTTAATTATGGCATATACCACATTATAATCATAACGTGTACAATTTTAAATAATGAAATCACAACATCATTATGGCGTGTAAAACGTTTTAAGTATGACATGCAGAATTTTATAATTATAAAATGCACAATTGTATGGTTATAAAATGAAACAACTTCATAATTATGATGTGCACAACTTTGTAAATTATGATATGCATCATTTTACAATTATGCCATGAGCGACTTGATAAGTATGCATGCGCAACTTTATAATTATGGCTTCTACGACTTTTTCACGTGTACAACTTTATTACCATGACATGCAGTATTTATAAATAAGACTTTAACAACTTATAATTACGAAATATACAACTTTATAATTATGAGTTGTACAACGTTATATTGATTAAATGTGCAATAACTTTATGACATGTTGAAGTTTATGTTTGCGAAATATACAACTTTATAATTATGAAATGCACAACATTTTATGTGTGAAATGCACATTTTTATATTTATGAAATGAAATTTTTTTATTTAAGACATGTAGAACTTTATATTTATGAAATGTACAACTTTATATTTTTGAAGTGTACAACTTTATATTTTCGAAATGTACAACTTTATATTTTCGAAATGTGCAACTTTATATTTATGAAATGTACAACTTTATATTTATGAAATTTACAACTTTCTATTCAAGAAATCACTCTGATGAATTAGTCTTCCCTTGGCAACGGTTTTTGTGATAATAAGAACAAATGAAACATCAATGTATTATTCCCAAGGGTAGGAAACAATTATTTTGATGTCATTCACCGCTATGCCAGCCGCCAGGTTGATTTGTAGAGGCATTGCTATCATCTTAATTGACTTTAATTGAAGGACATAAAGCACGAAAATGTCCACACAAGAAATGCACGCATTCATAATGAATAAAAGATCAAAGCTCCTTCTTCGAAGTAAGCAGTTACAAATTTTGTAATTTTTACAAAACTCTAAATCTGAAAACTACAATATAATGCTATTTCAGTGTATGTAGAACAAACCAAGTCTGTAAGATTAACTTTGTATTTCAAAGCATTTTTTCTGCTAATAAAAATTGATATACGAATAAACAAAATTATGATTTATAGTCATTGATAAAAACAAATCGACGTTATTGATAATACAGCAAGCTAGCTGTATCATCAATACCTTCCGGAGTAATTGTATTTAAAAAGCAGTTTAAAATTGATCCCCATGAAGCTGTTACGTTTGACGCACGAAATAGTTTGCGCAATTTATTAGCATTTACAGACATCTGCTATCAAAGTATTATCTAGCTTATTTGAAGGGTGTGGTTTTGGGCTTTATATATATATATATATATATATATATATATATATATATATATATATATATATATAAGTAGTATAGGAAAACCAGGTTTTCAACTCACTTTGTTTTTTTACCCTCCAAACAAGTATAAATTATAGTCCTAAATTATCCCCCACCCCACCCCCTTTTTTTTCCAAAATAAAACAGGGTTTTGACTCACCCTCCCCCACCTCTTTTTTTTCCCCCTACTACTACCTGTAAACAGGTATTTTGTAACCAAACAAAACAACAGGTGTTGGAATGCGATAAGCTCTTTACACAGAGGTGACTAATTTGTTAGAACAGCGCATGTGTGGAATACAATTATTCTAAAGACGGCAAACGGGTTTTACCACAAGATAACAGGATGAAAATTAAACTGTGCATTAGAACGTTTCAGTTAACAAGGTGGAAATTAAACTAGCATTAGAATGAAAATGATATTATTTTATATCTCGTTACCAATGATTAATGTTTCAACTGTTGATATTAAAAATATTTCACTATCACGACTATAGATACTAAATTTTACTTTACCACTCACACAGCGACGGGACTCAAACAGATCTTTCATTTCTGGTTTGTTCAGAGGATATTTTTTGTTGATAAAATATACCTTTGACCGATCGAGATCAATTGTGAGTTTAGTATAGTTTTGTTGGCTAATGGGGCTGTGAAAGTTTTTAAATTCCGCTAGCAACTTTTGATACAATTGTTCGAGATAATTGAAATACATGCTGTTATAAGATCTGATGAGCGAAAGTTTTAACTTGTCACATGTTCCATTAAAACATATACCTGATGTTTCATTATTAAATTCAACTGTCAATTGTTTACCGTCCATCATTAGATATTTGATGTTACTATTGTAGCTATTTGTCATTGTCAAATTTTCAAACATTATTTTATAAGTTTAGATAAAATTTCAGTTGGAAAAGATAATGTCGAGTATAGATCTATCATCATAACAATACCCAAGGGCAAATGTATCTACCCCATTTTCACAATAGCGTTTGTCATCAAAATTATACAATCCACGTTTGATAATGACATCTGTTTCGAGTTTATGATGATTAGTTCGAATTGCCATAGCTCTCATAAAACTAACACCACCATCAAGCGCATACCTGTAGTCATCAAATTTCATAAACTTTTTAACAAAATTACGAGGCAGACCTTTGGCTTTTTTCGTTATTTTATTATTATCTAACAATACGGCATACATTTTACTACGTAATCCGATAAAGTATTTGATAGCGCTCGAGTTCATTTCATCTTTAAACTTACCAATAACCTTTTTATTTGTGTCGTCATGAAATTTACTGTCACGTGGATAATCGGAAAGATCAAACAGATGTCGATTATTGTACATGTCCTGATAGATGTCCTCACATTCAATTTCATACACGAGTGAATCAGTATCAGTAAACAATAATCTACTAGCCGGCCACTGATTTTTAACAAAAGTGTAATGAAAATCGTACATCATCCACTTTGATAAATCTAACACTGCAGCTCCAACATAGATCGGCTTGTTTAGTTTTAGATTTGTTTTTCTTCTTTGTATCGCAACAAGATTTTCATTAAATATTTTCATGCTCACAAAATCATCGTCTGACACAAGTTTGTTTCTGCGATTGACATCATTAACTATTTCAATATTTACACGTTTCCTAATATTCTCCATCGTCTTACCAAAAACGGAATTGTTCATCAGTTTAAAGAAGTTTTTCTCAAACTCTGTTTTCGCTGCAGCTCTTCTTGTAGTGTTTGAGTTAATATAACCTCTCATCCACGGCGACTGATTAAATTTTAGTACACGATGAACTTTTCTCAACACAAGACCAGCATCGACTGCTTGTTTTAAAACTTTGTAATGCAAAACATAATTTTTCTTATCAAGTAAATTTGGTACTAGTTTCTTGACCATGGAATGTTGCCTTGGTGATGCTAACGCTTGTTGTTCTTTTGATAACAAACTATAATCTATAACCATCGATTCCGAACAGAAAGGGTAATCGTTATGTAATTTGTGTAGCGAATTTGGATAATCAAGATCAACTTCAACGAAATAGGAAACATCGTCAGGTATCTTTTTTTCTGTCTCTGATAGAAATCGATCAACCGTGATCCAATGAAATCCGCTAAAAGGCATTGGTTCTGCCATCGAACCACCGTAAAGATTATTACAATCTAGATAAATTATATACTTCGAAGGAAGGTCAGGATTATACTGTTTCAGGTATTTGTTGTTTGCTTCAGCATATTTTTTTGTTATCACGCTAATACCGCCTCGGATACCTTTTTCAATAAAATTGAACATATCCACGTCTGTCAGTAATTCTAACCTTACCTTACTAAACTTTAGCAAAGCATCCCATGACAACCCAGGGGCAGAATAATACCAGCAAGGATCTAGTCCATAATTATTATAACTCACTTCACGAAAACTTTCAAAAACATCTGCTAGTAATAACACGTCAGTTTTCAGGTATAAATCATGATAATCACCAAAAGTCTCACAATCAAACTCTTTCCAAATATCTTGTGCATACCTGTACTCATCATCAGTTATATTTTCGTTTTTAAGTTGTGAGTAAAATTTGTCTTTGTCAGGTAAAGATATTTCATCAAATTTACTCCAATCGTCGAGGTATTCGTATGGAAAAACTCCTTTTTTAGCTAGTAGATTAAATTTATCTCCAAAACAGTCTCTTAGGTTATCAAATTTACTACAACCTTTCACTAACTCATCTAACGAGGCTGCCATAAACTGCAGGCTGTCAATAAAACGTAATTTACCTAGCGTAACTGACATGTACTTTTCAAAATTATTTGGGATGCATTTGATGACGTTATCGAGTTTTAGATGAGCTTTTATCTCAGGATCACCAAAAGCTTCTACTATAATATGGCTATCATATCCTCGAAAATTGTGAAGAATAACCGGAATAAAATCTGGAGCATGAAATTTTAAATTACACTGATTATGAGCCGCTCCACGATACTGTCCAGTCAAATGACAATGGTCATGTACTTTTTTATCATCGTCAAAAGCTTTTTCACAAATATGACAAATTTCTGCTTGCTCGTGAGCGGATTCTTGTTGAGGTGTTAATTTTAACATTGGCGTTACTTTTTTCAAATGAGTAAATATATTATCAACTTCGTTAATCAACTGCTTGAGAAGCCAAACAGCTGGATTTTTACCACGATATAATTTGATTGATTTAGATAATCTAGAATCAGTACAACAAACTACCTTATACGCTACTCCACACGGAACATGATTTTGAACTTTTCTTGTACTCGATTGATTAGGATTATTTTCTACACCAAGTACAGGTTGAAGTAGGCATTCGAAATCAGCGTATATGACGAAAGGAATTTTTAGTTTGTGATTATGATGGACAAACTGTAACACTCTATCTTTTTTAGATGGCATTGTTATTCTTTGCACATCACTACAGTACTGCAAATGCTTTTGCAATGTTTCATTGCTTGTACAGCCATGCAAGCAGCGGTAACAAAAGAACTTTTTGTTCTTATCCTTATTGTACTGTCTACCAACTAGTCCGTTAAAGTTTTTAATCCAAACATAATGATTTTTGTAGTACAGTAAATTTATAGTTGATTGTGAAGCTTTTTCTGAAATATATCTCGGATATACGTCCTCCTTTTCATCTAGTCCGAAAACGTTAATTGAAACATTATTCTGCTTTTCAAATTTTGGTATTTGATTTTCTGCCACTGGAAAGTTAATATCTTTAAAATTTAATCTAGACACATGACTGATATACCTTTCAACACGAGTAGCGTTTTTTTCTGCTGGGAATAGTGCGGAAAGAACAGCCCATTGGAAACATTTGTTATCTACGTTTTTGATGTTTATACAACATCTTTTACTTTTTATTTTTGGTGGCAGGTCGACGTATGAACTACCTCGTAATACATTATATTTCATCGTGTGAAACAATATTCCTTTGATCATTTCAAACTTCCAACCCGAACCTAATTGACTAAATTCCTCTATTTTTTTTCCAATTTCTTGGTGTATTTCATCAGATAGTGATAACAGATCAGTCCCAAGCAAAACACGTCTTGATTTTGCGTTAATATAAGGTTCTGCAATTTCCTTGTTAGTTAATTCTTCCATTATAACTAACTTTGAAAATATAACATGATATTGCACAAATAATCTGATACTTTTGTGTTTTTCGAGCTCACGTTTTACAATTGTCTGTAATAGGTGGTAAAGATTAGTTGCAGTAAAATTTACTAAAACAATTTGATTATCAAACTGATGACTATTATCAAAACCTGCAAAAGCAGTCGCTATTTTATTAGGTTCTCCCATAAAGCTTCTCTTAGCTATATCACGCAATTTTAACATTATTATACTATAATGTAATATCTAATTGATAATTTTTTCACACTGCGCATGCGCTAAAAATCAATTAGAGATAAAAAATATCACCTATAATATAATGACAGCAAATCTAACAAACACATGTGAGCAAGAAACATATCAAGTTCACCCAAAATATAACTTTATCTCACACTGCGCATGCGCTAAAAATCAATTAGAGATAAAAAATATTACCTATAATATAATGACAGTAAATCTGACAAGCGCACGTGAGCAAGAGATTTATCAAATTCACCCAAAGTATAACTTATACGCTGGAAATGTAATTGGTTCGGTTATTAACATTAAAACTAGAATACCTGTTGGCAAATTAACGTCAGCGGGTTATAATATTAGTGTAAAGGGAGATAATGCCGAGAGGATTGCAATATTTAGAAAAGATTTTATTTACACGTTGTTCTGCGATGATATTCCAGAGGGACAGCGTGTATATCATTATAATGGTAAAGTCACTGATGATAATATTGAAAATTTATCCTTACAAGATGAGTTTCAGCCGCACCCAGTATTTGATTTATACGAGGCTAACGATCGCGGTATTATTAGAAATAGAAAAACTAAAAAAGTTTTTAGTAATATTAGCAATATGGGATATATCAGGGTAACAGTTAGAGGAACATCAACAAATCAAGTTCGTTATCTTGGTCATAGGTTTGTTTATGAGGTGTTCAATGGATCTATACCCAATGGTCTTGTTATTAATCACATCAATAATATACAAACTGATAATCGATTGGAAAATCTGGAGATAGTAACGCAACAGGAAAATGTGAGAAAAGGAAAAAATAGTAATGGTATTAATTTTAGATGCCCAATAAAACCTGTTATTTCAAAAAACCTCGAAACGGATGAGGAGATCGAATTCAAATCGATTTCAGCTGCGGCGAAATATTATAAGATAAATCCCGCAGTCGTAAAAATTATAGCTGATGGAGCAACAAAATCAACTTTTTCAAGAGAATACGATGCTAGAATTGGTTTTAGATATGATATTTGATAGCTCGGTTTTAGTCAAGCAATGATGAGCAAATGCTATGATATCATCGTGATTAAATTTTAACGTTGTTACTGCATTTTCATTAATTTTATCTTTTTCTGCTTCTGTTAGTAATATTTTATGAGAATCACCTTGCATTACAATAACATCAACACTATAACCCAACAAACATTTTCTTACCGCTTCAGCTAGTTCGTTATAATTTACTATATTAACTTTTTGGTGATATTTTATCTCATCGGTCATCTTATAATAATAAATTAGATAAAAATATATTATAATAATGGACTTGATGAAACGACTCGCTGAACTCTACGAAGAAGATACTAGTGATAAGGTCGTCAGTGATAAGGTCGTCAGTGATGATGTCATACATAGTATTACATTTTCCAAAGATTTTATAGACAAATCTGTTGGTTATAGCGAAGATGATATTTTATATAACAATGAATCTGATGATGATGGTGAAATAGTCACTGTTGCTGACAGATCTAATTACAGCAGATCAACAACTAAACGGTATAATGTCAAGTATCACATTGCTAAGCAGCTAATTAAATTTAATTTTACCGTTGCCGAACAACAACTGTTCTGGCAGTTAATCAAACCTTTTTTAAATATCAAGATTCCAGGCCGACAGAAAAATATTAAATTTGATTTCATATTTGTCAAGATTTTTAATCTAATGACGATCTCTAACGATCGTAAGCAGTATCTAATATCATTATGTAAACCAGTAAAATGTAAATCTGTCAAACAAAAGTATGAGTTAATTTATAATAGCATTATATCATAATCTGCTTGGTTGGGATCCAACTGTTAAATTTATCACTATACCCACGCCATTTGACTAAACTTTTATCCCCTTTTTTTCTAATCACTTTCTCGATAACAAAAACATCCTGATCAGTTTTCTGTAGTTCTTGTTCATAAAAACTACCTACAATCGGTTCCCCTGCCAGATCTTTTAAAACGTACGTTACAGGTACTGTTAAAAGTACCTTATCAATTACAAAAACTTCTTCGCTCCAGTTCGGAGTAAATCCTTTTGCAAACACCTTTTTCATCAAAGAAATTCTAACTTTATCACCAACCTTAAATTTATGTCTGCGGTACATGTTTTCATTTGCTAATATTGGATTTTAACAGCTTTTTTAGGTGTCATTTTGATGGTTCGATGTTTCGTGTTATTATATTCGCTTACGATTTGAGAAAGGTCATCGATGTACCTGTTGGTGTTTTTAGCTGTCATATGTTTGTGTATTTTCTCGTTTAGCGTGCGATTAAATCTCTCAACAACAACGCTTTTACCCTCATTTCCTGTAACATACCTTTTTATATTATTTTGTTCTAGAAACTGTTCAAACTTTTTGTTAAAAAACTCAGATCCATGATCAGTCCAGATTTTGTTTGGTTTTCTTTCTGTGCTTGTTATTATCTGCTTTAGCGCATCGGTCATTGAAGTTCCTGTCTTATCTGAAACAGGTATACTGAAAGCGTATTTGCTAAAAACATCTATAACATTAAACAAATACCTTTTTGGAGCGCCATCAGCGCCAACGTTAAACTGAGCTAGATTGGATACATCCACCAAATCTATTGCCCAGATATCATCTACACCATTAGCGACAACTTTACGTCGTTGGAACTTTTTTTTTTAGGTCTGTGTAGTTCGACTGCAAGATCATCATATACTTTATTTCCCCGATCGTGAGGTGATTGACGAGACTCTCCGAGTCCAAGTTTATATTTTGCTCCAATTATTCCCTGAACAAATTTTCTATCAAAACGTTCTCGTAGATTTGTTGGCTTCATATCACGTAATTCGTCTAACATTACTTTATCACAATCTAATTTTGAGTTTTCATGATCACGATAACAGATATCATGACGCATTGCTATTGCATCCACTTGATTGTAAGGCTCTTGTCCTGGCAATGGATTGTCGTTTTCATCTAGTTGTTGATGTAGCGGATTCCATGGACCAGTATACCGATGCCCTGGCAATGTCCAACCGCCTTTTGGTTTTGGTAATTTTCCAATTAGTTTATGTATATCTATACCTGACCCTATTATTTCTCTGTTGTTACAACATTGACAGTATGCGACAATTTTATTTTGCTCAATACACAAATCTCTGTCAGAATCACAGTTGCATATCATTCTATATTTTTAGTCGTCGACTAAAATAATATTAGGATAACCAGATCCTAGCGACGTCGCTGGAGATACTATCGCTGGGGACGTTTTCTTTAAAAATGTATTTTTTCTTTTTCCACAGATTGCACAAATACTTTTTAATATTATCCTGTTGTTTTTTGTTTTTTCTGTTGTTTCATTAATACCTTCTGTTTTAGTTTTACACTTGAGACAGTATGTTGACATTATTATACTTATAAGTTTAGATAAAATTAATTGCGATCTCATCATTAGCGTGAGAAGGTTGCTTATCAAACTGTAAAATAAATTTTAAAAAATTAAGATTTCTGCTCATCTGTCGGATAAACATAATACAATAATATCCGCAAGCAGACGTTCCAACAGGTTGGAGTTGATTTGACGAATAATATACTTTTGTAAATTTTTTTTTCATATACTTTTTTATTACATCGCTTGGAGGAAGTCCAAACGAGTCAAAATAATTATTATTATAAACTGCTACCCAATGCGTACCAGATCCGTCATTAAAATCTTGTATATTAATAACACATGAACTTACAGCAGATGGTGATTTTATTGCTGAGAGCTCATCTTTAGAATAAACTCCGTGAAATCCAGGAACCGCTTTTAACTTATCAATGATATCAAAATTACTCAACGGGGTCGACGAGTTCCTGGTAATGTTAGACCACGTCCGATTCCTAAAAGATTTGGCAGCAGACTTCCCGCTAGTCCCGCCAAAAGTGGAGCGAACGGAATAATTCCTCCTTGTTTTGTTTGATTGCATATGCATTTGCACTTTGGTGTTGGTGATTTTGTTTTTATTACTTTCTTTTTTTTTGTTGTTGGTGATTTCTTTTTCTTTTGTGGCATTATAATATATTATTTACATAAAATTTACAATTTTTTTATTCCACTTCCACGAATGATACCATTACCTTTGACTGCTTTCTCCGTTGCGCCAGATATTGCTCCAGACGCTGCTGCTATTCCTAATGTGCCTAAGACTGGTAAAAGTTTAGGTATTATTGTACTAGTTAATACTGATAATGCCGGACCAAGAAAACCACCTTCTTTTGCCATCGCTGTCATTTGTGCAGCACTCAAATTTAAAACAAAAGTTTTTTTACGATCATACTTTTTTACTTGATTTTTTGTTAGCATTAATTTTGTTAAAACACCATCAGAAATATTAGGATTGATTTTTAATGATACCTGTTCTCGCTTTGCAATAGCAGCTACTAATTTTTTAACTTGACCATCAGTTAAGTATAAATCTTTTACAATATACCTTACCATTTTATATAACAACTGTAGATTAAACTTGAACTGTCATTTTACCTCCAATAGAATCTACCGTGATAAATCTATCACTAATCACTAATGCGTATACGTACAACGGTGCTACTGGAACCGCCCCAAGTGTCCAGGTAATTTCAATATCCGCTGTGCTGTCTACAGCTCGCTCGTTATGTTTACTAACATCAAAATGAAATATAGGATAAAGCGTACGAAATTCCTCTGCTGATATTTGAGTTCCATCTTCAACATCTTGATATTTTTGCATTGCGTCAAGCAGGTACATGTACGGTCGAGAAATATTTTTATTAACATCATCAGTAAAATTGCACTCGATAGCTCGTTCTGGATATTGCTTTGAATTTAATCTAGTGTATATTCGTCTGACATCAGCGTGGTCAAATACTGCATTATTTTGTTGTTGGTTACCTCGTCGAGCTTGTTGTTGAAATACGACAAAGATATTTCTCGGCAGTTGTTGGCTTGATGTTGTTGTGACCCTCCACGTGTAGTCAGTAGTATTTGGAACCGCTGTCTGATATACCTTATGCTGCTTAAAGTAAATTCTGTTTGTATGCTTATCAAGCGTACTATTTAATTCTGACATTTTAGTGATTGATGGTGTTATACGTGGCATCCACAAAGAAAGTTTGTTTATGATAAACTGTACATCAACCCCTCCAGATCTAAACAAGCAATCGTTTTGGTCTGCTCGATCTAAAATAAGAGTATGTTTTACTCCGCGAAATACTTTATCATAATCGCGACAAAAGCCGAAAACCATGCTTAGCGGAAGCATCATTGTAATTTGACGTGATCCTGCTGTAAGTTTTCTTCGCCTAGCAAAACCTTCGTTATAGCGTGGATTTCTCACATCAAGTGTGTTAAGAAGTAAATTTAACATCGCAGTACCGTCTGCAGCTGCAGCTGGTGGTGTTATATTTAGATTATTAAAAGCTGCTGTAAGAGAAACTCTTGTAGCGTTTGCATTAGCATCTGCAGCAGGTGCGACAATATCTAGTGCAGCAGCATTAGCAATGAGAAAATTTCTCACAATTACAGTATTTTCATCAGCATTAGCTCCATGTACTATAGCGCCTCTCTTTAAAAATTCTGTTGATTCAGCTATACCCCGTCCAGTATCTTTAAACCACATCATATTAGTTGCAGTTGATCTCGAGTAATCGTCGGAAAATGAAATAATATTGAAAATTGTACTTGCAACTTGTAGATGACTTGAAATATCTTCTACAGTTTGATTGGCCAGTTGATATCTAGCACTTTTGAATAGACTCCAACCGTTATTTATAAGAGCTACTTCTGCTCCAACTGCAATTGCAGCAGGTGGATTAGCTACTGTCATAATCTGACCACGAACTTCTAACATAGCCTTATGTGGCAGTAGAAATACATCTTCGTCTCTGGTGTTAAAGGTTATAATACCAGTTTTATTTGGTTCGTTAGAATTTTCATCAAGGTACTCAACAAACTCGAATTCTGTCACATCGTTGTCGATGTCATAAGTTTCTGTTAACTCGAGATAATTTTTAGTAGACATTTTATTTTATTAGATTATATAAAATTTTATTGCGGCATTGTTACTTTAGATATTAATTTTTGTATGATCTGCTCGCCCTTTGGTGATAATAATTTTTTTGTTGTTGTTATCATAGCTTTTTGAGTTTCTTTTGTTGGAGCGATTTCTGAGATAGCTTGTTTTATTTCAGATGCAGTCGGTGGATCTCCTTTTATTTTATTAGCTATTTTTTGTCCCACCGCAGTCCCAGCGGCAGATGCAGCCCCAGTTGCAAAAGCTTTACCCGCGTCAATAGCAATTGGTGCAACTTTACGCGCTAGTCCTGGAATATTTTTAATAACTTTAGTGAATATATTTCCAAAAAATCCTCCTACTATTTTTCTTCGATAAACTTTTTTTCTTTGTTTCATTATATTTGATGTTTCATAATTTTTACTTTTGCTCGCGTAGATGTAAATAATAAGTTACAACTTCATTACTAACATGTAACTGTTTTCCTGATTGATCTGTCAACTGCATCCTTATACTTGATATTTGATCTTCAACGTTTAAAGGATAATATATAATATGTCGTGGAGTTATTTGCATGAGAGAACCTGGCGGGACTTCTGGTGAGAAACTGTAAATCGTTTGACCTTTGCTACCTTTTGATGTATAAGAGCCAGAAGCAGTAGAGCAATTAACTAATATTGTATTTACTTCCGTTATATTTGCTGGCAGTTCACTGTCATATGTAATAGGCTGATCAAGTGCAGTGTAAGTTTTTTCAGTAAATCCTAACAGTTGTGCAATACTTCTTTCTCTTGGTTCAAGATTGATTGCTATATTTTTCAAAGTTATCCTAGTTCGCAATGTGTTATAATTTGCTGCTAATTCAAAATTATCAGCCACACCGTTAGCTTTTGTTATGAGCTCTTTGATCGTCTTGTTTAGATCTTCAATATTATAAGCTCCTTGCGGAATTTTTATTTTTTTTGTTGTAGATATTGGAGATGTTGTAATCATAGTAAAATACATTTCATCGTTAACATCATTTTTCAGGTTAGGTATAGCATTCCAGCAAGTACAAGAAATTAATCCAATTTCATATTGTTTTGCAGGATCTAGTTCTATAGGTGGAATATAATTTACTGAAAAATTTGCGCTATCTTCTGTAGACTCGCTAGAGTTTAGTAATAATGTTGTTTGCATTCCTTTAATATTATATCATTTTACAAAATTAAGTCGCCGCGATTAAGTCGCGGTGTAAAGTTTCATATTCGTCAGATGTTAATAATTCACTCGATCTTAGATGATCAAGTATGTCAATGATTTCATTATCAAGTTCAACACTAACATTCCCAGCTTCCTTTGATGATATTAATAACATTAATCTACCTATCATTTCAGTAGTTGAAGTAAATACTTTTACACCAGTTCCTGTTTTTTCTTTTCTATATTTTTCTACACGAGATTTATCGAGTTTATCAAATTTTCTTTTAAAACTCCACCCTTTACCAAAAGGTTTTGCTCTGCTATTTTCTGCTGTTTTTTTAAACGTGAGAGCAATGACACCCTTTCTCATTCTTTCATAAAGTGGAATCATATTATCAATCTCTGTAACCGTGTTTAATTCATCTTTAGCAGCAGCTCCGTCATTAAATATTACATCAAATTTATCGATTAATGCTTGATATTCTGCATCAGTCCACTTGCTTATATCATCAATACCCCTTATATTTTCTTTGTTTAAAAAATCATCATATTCACTACCTTTTATCTTATCATTTGCTCTTTTTGTAAAATAAAATCTTTGATCTCCAACTTCCATAAATTTTACAGTAAGATCACCGACTCTTTGTTGCTCCTCTCTGATATCTTTTATGTCTCCTGATAAACTTGTTATAATATTTGTTATTCCTTGCGTTGTTAACTCTGCTAATCTTCGCTCAAGTTCCAGCGGATTGTTTATCAATCGATCTGTTTCTGCTTGTCTAGCCGCAGGATCAGCTATATTTGCTGTAAGTGCCTCAATCAGTTTTCTCTTTTCTTCATCAGATCTAGTAACAAGTTTTGCAGCAGCTGCTTCCTGTTGTTCTCTAACAATTCCAACCAAACCTTTTTCCTGTAGTTGTTTAAGTTCTTCTTCTGACAGTGGTTTAGTTTCAGGTTGTTGACCTAATAATGCTTCAGTAACCGGCTTGAAAATTGTAGCTGTTGTTTCTGTAGCAGTTACTTGCCCACGTCGCGCTTCTTGTACTTTTTGCTTAAGTGATGCCTGAGATTGAGCAAGTTTTTTTAGATCTTCTATGTGTTGTCTGTATCTTGCTCGTTTGTCCATTATTATAATTATAAATTTTATAAAATTGAAACGCTTTATTGTAAGTAAGTGTTAATACAACAGCGAAACATTTTAGTTGGATCATTTGTAAGTTTATCAAATAAGAAAAAGTTAAATTTATCTTTTGTAGCATTACGGTAAAGTTCAATAAACTTATCTTTTGTCACGCCACCGCATTGCTCGCTTGCAATATTTCTAACGTCAACATTATCCAGTCCTGGAAATAAAATAAAACAACCCGTATTTCGCCTAATAAACCTATCAACATTATAAAATCCTTGAGCGAGATAAACAGAATTACACTGTTTGTTACGTGACAGTGAGAAATATGATCTTATTTTGTTCATCTCCATGTTGTTTAGCGGAATATCATCAAAAACTACTATCTTATGTTCATCTGCATCAAGTTGATTAACTGGAATAAGATCTTCTGGCTGCCTAATTATAAAAAAATCTTCACCAGCTTTAAGATCATCACGAAGCTTTTCATTATACTCACTTAATAACTCATACTTATCTTGCTGTGGATTGATTGTGTAAATATAAACTCTATCGTAGTTAAAATTATCACCAAGAAGCAAGTTCATAAGCAAATTTGTTTTCCCCGATCCAGTTCGCCCAACAATAAGATAATGACAATCAGGAAGTTCATTGTTATGTTTATGCTTCACTAGTCTCTCTGTATCAAAATTTAATATCAACGATTTTGCCATTTTTGTATAATATTAAACTAGTGTTGATAATTTTATCTAGGATAGTAAATAATGAGTTATTATACAAAATTTGGAACATTATTAGGAGATTTATCCACAAAAAGTTTTAAAGGTGACTTATCCAAATATACAACTCTTGATCGGCTCAAAAATGAAATCAATAATTTACTAAATCTTACCAGCGTAGATCCAGATGAAGTTGTCATTTTCCAGGACAAAGAAGGACGATTAAAGACGAGTAATGTAAAACTGTCAGATGTAGTTGTACGAAATACTGCTGCGATTGCTAATAATATCGTTACTTTTAACAATCTAGGTAATATACAAGATTCTGGTAGGTCAGTTAATGATTTTGTTAAAAAAGATGGTGATGTATTTAGTGGGAATATTGTTATGAAACAAAATAAGATTACAGATCTTGGAAACCCAACTGAGGATGGGGATGCTGTCACTAAAAAATATGTCAATGATTGGGACGCTTCAATTACTAATGAAATCACAGCGCTCAAAACTGATTTTACCAGTCACGTGAACACATTTTTAAGTTTTCGCAGAAGCATAAACAAAATTAGAGATGAATTTTTTGGAAATCCATCAAATGTTGGCATTACACTCGCTAATATTAACACAAAATTTAATGATATTAACACAGAACTCAATGATATTATTAGTGGAATTCCGAATATTGTTGAGAAAACGAGTATGGTTAAAATTCCTCACAAACAGATTAAAAATATTGTGTATACTGTTGCATCCGGTTATACTAGGTGGACACCAAAAAATAATTCTATTAAATATATTGCAGAAGTTACCGGTGTGTATAGATTGTCAGTGCTTAGCAGTGCAAAGTTTAGAATATCTACCAAATATCCATTTCGTCATCCAAATGATGACTCATCTGGAGTATTATCTGTAATAATAAACCAAAATTCTGAAGAAGAATTTGTACTTGAACCAGTTGATAAAACTTTAAAATTAGCGAATTTTCTCTGGTATTTGGAATTTATAGCTGAACAACCAGCTCTTATTATGGATTAACCAAACATAGGACTATGTGAACTAATATTATAATGAAAAGAAGTATAGTTGATTTCAATCATATTTCAAAAGATATTCCAAAACAAGATGTGGACGCACTAATACAATACTACAAATATTATCACAAAAAACATTGGTGCGTTAAAAAATGTTATAAATACTACAACAAGATCCTTCGAGTAATATCATATCTACCATTGTTAATGACCAGTTCCGGTATAATTTCAAGTGGGATATCGTTAAATCCCTTTTTGTTAATTATATCTGGTATTGGTGTTTCACTTACAGCGGCGTGTAAAAAAGTAGAACCAAGACTTTTGATAAAAAAGCATGGATGTTTAACATCAATTAAAACTTACAAGAAACTACTTGATCAGATCCGGTCTTACCTACGAGGAGTCAAATATAATATGGATGATTTATTACGTGAATTTCGTATTATTGACAATATGTTAACAGACATTCTACCAATGAGGGTTAGCAAGTATGAAAAAAAATATCACAAAAAATATGAGTAACATAAAATTTTATCTAAACTTAAGATATAATATAACTAAAATAATATCATTTTCATTCTAATGCTAGTTTAATTTCCACCTTGTTAACTGAAACGTTCTAACACAGTTTAATTTTCATCCTGTTATCTTGTGGTAAAACCCGTTTGCCGTCTTTAGAATAATTGTATTCCACACATGCGCTGTTCTAACAAATTAGTCACCTCTGTATCAGAGCTTATCGCATTCCAACACCTGTTGTTTTGTTTGGTTACAAAATACCTGTTTACAGGTAGTAGTAGGGGGAAAAAAAAGAGGTGGGGGAGGGTGAGTCAAAACCCTGTTTTATTTTGGAAAAAAAAGGGGGTGGGGTGGGGGATAATTTAGGACTATAATTTATACTTGTTTGGAGGGTAAAAAAACAAAGTGAGTTGAAAACCTGGTTTTCCTATACTACTATATATATATATATATATATATATATATATATATATATATATATATATATATATATATATATATATATATATATATATATATATATATATATATATAATTACTATTGGAAAGCAACCGAGCTTTTTATCGACATCGACCTGATTAGACTGTCTTAATCCGCTACTTTAATAATGGTGTTTAGGTTTAAGAACTGAGATCCAATGTGAATCTTTGAATCAATATCTCCTGAATGTGGAAGGTTTACTCATTTGACCTAAAGTGCCCATGTTAAAACACCTCACATGTTTTCAAAAAACAAATTCAATTAAAAAACTAGTATTATCTTCAAACAGAATATCTACATTTACTTTGAATCTGTGATTAAGTTTAAACCTTTAGTTTTAATACTGGTAATTGCACTATAATAAATCAATGGCAAAACTAGAAATATATCTTCTTGCAACCTACCATGTGCACATCATGGAAATGAGAAGATGGTTTGCATTCAGTCGAAATTTTTCCTTTTTTCTTTCTTTTTTCCATCCACGCTGTTTAATTGTTTTTGTAATTCCTGTTAAAAACCATAATGTTAGACATAAAAGGAAGGTGTCAGAGCATCATGATGTTGTGCTGAATCGGATGCTTATTTTTTCAAAGTGGTAATACTTCAACGTTGAGAAATAGTTTTGGAAACTGAAAGAGCAGTACCAGCTAAAAACAACAAAGATATTTTTTCAGTATCCACTTCTCAACTCAGAGGGAAATTCAAGGAAATGTCCGTAGAATAATGCAACCAATTTTCACAATTGTGGGAGATTCATAGATTTCCTGGCCTGCTAAGTAAAGAGTGATTTAATCACATCATTTGTTGAGCAGCACAAGTAGGATGAATATTGTTTATGCGTTAGCATCATCGTATCCATTCAAGTTAGTCCCTTCTGCTTGATATTACATGAAGGCCCTCATACATGATGTTACATGAAGACCTTCATACTTGAAATTACATGAAGACCCTCATACTTAATATTACTTGAAGGCCCTCATAAATAATATTACATGAAGGCCCTCATACTTGCAATTACATGATGACCCTCATACTTAATACTACATGAAGACCCTCATACATGATATTACATGAAGACCATCATACTTAATATTACATGAAGACCATCATAATTTATATTACAAGAAGACCATCATACCTAATACTACACGAAAACCATCATACTTAATATTACATGAAGAACATCATACTTAATATTACATGAAGACTATCATGCTTAATATTACATGAAGGCCATCATGTTTAATATTACATGAAGGCCCTCATACCTAATATTACATGGAGACCATCATACTTAATATTACATGAAGGCCCTCATACTTAATATTACATGGAGACCATCATACTTAATATTACATGGAGACCATCATACTTAATATTGCATGAAGGCCCTCATACTTAATATTACATGAAGGCTCTCATAATTAATACTAAATGAAGACCCTCATACATGATATAACATAAAGACCATCATACATGCCATTACATGAAGACCATCATACTTAATACTACATGAAGACCCTCATACTTAATATTACATGAAGGCTCTCATACTTAATACTACATGAAGACACTCATACATGATATTACATGAAGACCCTCATACATGATATTACATGAAGACCATCATACTTAATACTACATGAAGACCCTCATACATAATGTTACATGGAGACCATCATACTTAATATTACATGAAGGCTCTCATACTTAATACTACATGAAGACCCTCATACTTAATATTACATGAAGACCATCGTACTTAATATTGCATGAAGGCCCTCATATATGATATTACATGGAGACCATCATACTTAATATTACATGAAGGCTCTCATACTTAATACTACATGAAGACCCTCTTACTTGATATTACATGAAGACCATCGTACTTAATATTGCATGAAGGCCCTCATACATGATATTACATGAAGACCATCATACTTAATATTACATGAAGGCCCTCATACGTAATGTTACATGGAGACCATCATACTTAATATTACATGAAGGCACTCATACTTTATATTACATGAACGCCCTCATACTTAATATTACATGAAGGCACTCATACTTAATATTACATGGAGACCATCATACTTAATATTACATGAAGGCTCTCATGCTTAATATTACATGAAGACCATCATATTTAATATTAAATGGAGACCATCATACTTAGTATTACATGAAGGCCCTCATAATTAATATTACATGGAGACCATCATACTTAATATTTCATGAAGGCACTCATAATTAATATTACATGGAGACCATCATACTTAATATTACATGAAGGCACTCATAATTAATATTACATGAAGGCCCTCATACTTAATATTACATGAAGGCCCTCATACTTAATATTACATGAAGGCTCTCATACTTAATACTACATGAAGACCCTCATACATGATATTACATGAAGACCCTCATACATGATATTACATGAAGGCCCTCATACTTAACATTACATGAAGTAGCACAAGATCAGTATCAGATTATTTCTATAAATAAGGACAGACAACGTTTAGCAATAATAATTCCCTTCTTATGCATTAGACTCATTACCACCCATTTGGGAAAAGGAATGTCTTCCAATAATATATCTAAAAACATATTCCATAATAAGGAATTGTTGTTTATGGAAAATTAATTACTATTGTCATCAAGTATAATTATTTTGTGTTTTATTCCTCTAGCGCATTGGATATAACTTAGAGAATTACAAGTTAATGCGGTTTTGAACCGTATTGGATTTGGTCATGTTTCTAACCAAATTTGTGATATGAGTAAAGGATGGTTCAAGTATCAGATTGTAATGAAAGAAATGTTCCGTTTCAAGTTGTTAAAATAATCCTTGATCAATCTTGTATAAAAATAATTTAATTCCTTAAGTTAAAGATTCAACTTGTATAGTCGTTTTATTTTTCTTTTGATATTTTTTGGTCGATCTTGCCATAGTTCATCCAAGGTGCCATATACTTGACACAGCCACAGTAAAAATGTTTGTAAATACTATGCGCCGAGGTCTATTGGTTCGCTGAAAAGAACAATGTTTCAAAATACTTATAATTTATTGTTTTTTCGTATTCTACTTATATATTATGTAAAGGCGACCACTCAGTGAAGTTACAAAGCAAAGAGTTGGTTTCGGCTGTTAATTACTAGTTGACCAGCCGTAATTAACGTCTTTAAAATTCTTATCTCTAATTAGATAATGTTACTTATTAATAGCTACTTCTTCGTTTTATCTTACGAGACACATTTTGCTTTCAATTTCAACATTATACTGAAACGTAAATGGTTTATTTTATTGTATGCAATAGTTTACTAGGAAGACCTTAACATAATTTTTCATCATCAATGGAGAAAGAGACAGGAATGTGTCACCCATATTTTTCCTTTTATGTAAAACAAGAAACTTGCTGATTGGGGCCTTTCTTTATTCGTCTTGACTAGCATTGATTGTATATTGTATATTCATAAATTTTTTGGTGTAGGTGTAATTGCATTTTCAGCACATGATAGGCTATACATTTCAGTATAACTTGTGCAGGAATTACTCATAAAATCCCCGGTAAAACCACCAACTGGCAAACTTTCTAAATATACCCACATTGGCAGATATATTTTTAATTACTCCTTTAACGTAATTTTAATTAGTTTTTGTAATATTAGTCATGGTTTTAAATTGTAAAGAATAATTGTAGATATATTTTGCCCATGTGACCTGAGTCTTTAAATGGCATACAATTACGTAGGATCTATACATATATGCTTGTGAATGTATTGACAATTATTATCAGTAATCATTATAATAAGACTTAATGGCGTCTTTGGATTAATTTCGCGTCGGCTTATGGGGTTTTGAACTGTTCTAGACGAATTCCGTAACTTCCCAGTGGTTGAATTGGGTAAAATAAATAGGCAAATAAGAGGTAAAATGAGCAGTGAGATCCTTTGGTATATTGTGAAATACAATCGCAATAGAAGGTGTATATAAGGAAAAAACTGAACTTTTAATTTATCTGTGACTGTCATGGATCGTTAGGAGGATTATTCAGGACCTATTGCATAAAACGTTAAGTTTCTAACACATTTTCATTTATCACTTAGATACCAAAAATTCTTTGTTAAGTTTTACAAAACGTATTTGGTTTTGCTTCGTTCTGTTATTCAGTTGATGAACATAGAATAATAACACATATAGTTTTATTATTATTTTTGTAAAATGTATTTCTTAAATTGTATTTTGAAAAACAATATATAACTGCTGTAATGAAAAACTCTTACGCTGAAGAGAAGAAAAATATGTATTTATCATTTCGCCAATATATATAGGTTTATAATCCATCATTTAGATTCCTAATACTGAATGCAGATTTCGAATGCTTTTGTTCATATTTATTAGCCAAATTTAAAAACAAGATTTTATGGATAATGCTCTAGGAATGTAATGAACAAAATGCAATAAAACCGAAACAATTGGTAGGAAAACCATGCATTCTTTCTAATCAAAAAAGTGTTGCATTAGACACAATTTACACACACTGACCTGGAGCAGAAACTGTTCATGTAGTCTGAAACCTTATAGTTTAAAATATGTCCAGGCAAAGAGCTATGTTTGTGTGAGATACACCAAAATAGTACCTAATAGGTTAAAATATGTCCAGGCAAAGAGCTATGGTACACCAACATAGTACATAATAGGTTAATGTTTAATATTGTTACATCATGAGACTGGATGTGTTATGATAAAGTATAGAATTTAACGCATGAGTACCATGTTTATGCTTAGATAATATACACGAGTATCAGCTGTCCAAAAGAAGCCTGATATTGTGGAGGAGAAATGATCCAATGATCAAGTATTTTGTATACAATCGTCAACGCTGGTCGTTGTGAATTAACAAAATGATATGCAAATCAGTGTTTACTGTGTATAGTTGTTGGCTCTTTATATAAACGTTAAGTTCTCTCAGTTAACAGAAATTGGGCATATAAGTTCATACCACTTCAGCGAAAAGTGACATACTGTCATTGTATAACTATATATATATATATATATATATATATATATATATATATATATATATCACATGCATTATAGGCTATACATAAAGCAAATAAATATAAGAGAGATTTATATAGATTACATTTCAATACATGTGAGATTTAAATAGATTGCCTACATTTGCAATTTATAGAGAGTATCGTTAACTATCAAGTTTATGCAGATTGTTTTACAAAACGTTTGAGATTTATATCGATTGCCTTTAAAGACCAGTGAGATTTATCAGTGCTCTTATAGACCAGTGCTATTATAACAATTGCATTTAAAGACATGTGAGATTTATATATACTGCCTTTAAGAACCTGTTACACTTACGTTGATTGCTTTAAAGACATGCAATTTATACAGAATGCCTTTAAATAACTGTGAGGTTCATATGAGAGTGCTGGTTTTGACCTGATAATTTCTATAAATTGCCTTTAAAGACATGTGAGGTTTATAAAACAAGCATTTAAAGACCTATTAAACTGATGCTGATTTCCTTTAAAGACCTGTGAGGTTTATATATAATAATTTTAAAGAACTGTAATATTTACATGGGGTACCTTTAAAGACCCATGATGTTCATGTAAAAGTGCCTTTATAGACCTTTCAGATTTATGTAAATTTCCTTTAAGAGCCTGTGAGATTTATTTAGATTGCCCCTAATGGTATGTGATGTTCATGTGAGAGTGCCTTTAAAGACCTGTGAGATTCATGTGAGAGTACCTTTAAGATTTATGTAAATTGCCTTTAAAGACCTGTGAGATTCATGTGAGAGTGGCGTTAAGATTTATGTAAATTGCCTTTAAAGACCTGTGATATTTATATCTATTGTCTCTATGTCGGGTGTCTTTGAAGATCCGAAAAATGTACATGGAATAGTATGTTAAAGATATGAGACGATTTTTTTACCTTCAAGCAAGGCCTGCTGGCAAAAAGGACTAATCATCTTGATCTTTATTTTGTGATCAATTATATGCCCATAGTAGTCGACTGCGTGATCTAAGTTACCGACTTGTCCTATAATCATGAGCCCACAAATGCCAACTAAGAACGCCTCCAGAAATAGCTATCATATAGGATCGATGTGCATTT
>JAEAOA010002053.1:4155000-4272500 GCA_016746295.1 Potamilus streckersoni
ATAGTATAGTAGAAAGATTCTAGGAGACCTGCAATGTCTACTAAATCAATAGAGGATTTTTATGGTAACTTGCTTAATACGGTAAAGATGAGTACTCCAAGGAAAGCTGCAATCATGTTTCCAAGGCTTATGACCATGAACAAAGGGTCCGATTGTGTCCAAATTTACTCTGAAAAAGAGAGGACTGGTTGAAGATTTTCTTTGAATTGGCAAGATCAATTTGGTTGCTTGCTTGCAGTATTTAGTGAGGTTGAAGTAACAACTCCGGTGGTGATTTGGGAATACAGTATATGTTTTGATTTTTGCTGCTTCTAGACGGTAGTGAAGTCGTTCTTTTAAGGGTTTTCTGGTTGTGCATGCGTTGGTTCTGGGGCGAGAAAGATGAGAAAACATTAGTTTATTATAGCATAATAATGAAAAGCCAGTTTGGTTTGCTTAATTTAGTCAAGATAAAGGCTACGCAGACAGTAAGTTCTAAGTTCTCCCAGACAAGTCTAAGTCCTCGAATAAGTATCGGATCATGAAGCGTTTAAATATAAGATTTGCGACCTGATTTCAATGCAGTCGATTCATAATTACATATAAGAATTAACTAGATTCGCATGTCAACAGAGTACTACTTCTCATTCAGGTCATCAGTCTTTATTTACCATGACTATTAATTAACTAATGCGCTTTAATATATGTAGTTTGGTCTTTGATATCTCAAGGGAAATTTAGTTCACAGTCAAGAATAAGTCTTACAATTTGATCTCGTCTACAACAGAGTATAGTCAAAGCTTTAGCGCATTTTAAGGTTTATGTAATAGGAATAAGTACTTAGAGTTTTATGTTTGCTAAGTTTGAACCCTTTTTCTTCTGATTATTTCAAAAATATATTTATGCACAACTCTATTTGCCGTTCACCACTATGCATATATTTTGCTTTGTAACAAATACAAAGTCTTGGTTTTAAACAAGGCAGTTGCTTCCTCGATTAATTTTTTTTATTGCTGAATGTGAAAAGGTTGATTAAAATATCCGGCCCTGATGTATGCCAATATTCCGAGTACTTACCGTTTCATGCAGAGGGAAATTCATTTTTTCTTTATCTTACATGAACGAAATTGGCTATAAACTATCTAATCCAGAATATAGCGTTGCAGTTTGGCAAAGCCTATAAATACAAAACCCATGTAAATACCAACTCTGTAAATTAAAACACCCCGTAAATAATAAACATGTGAACTCATCCCCATTTAGAAACAACAGAAATCAATCAATTTAGTAAGAAAAAGGTACATATTCCCAAAAATTCAGTATTGTTATTAAAACTAACAAAGGTCAAAACGTTCGCAGCCAAACATCTCGAATTTCAGGACAAATTTTGTGCAGTCTTATTCAAAAGACTGAAACTAGGTGGCACGGGTTCCAAATCGATACGGCTTGGGAATTAAAGACTCGATTTTTACCGCGGATATTATAGCTATGTTCAGATGTATGCACAATATAGGAACCTCAAGAGAAATAAACTTCATTATATTTTGGATTCCCATATTATTCTGAAAACTGCGCATAGCTTTTATTAAACAATGCAATTATAGCCCAGATCTTACAGACACCTGATTGGCACATACATTCTTGAGCTAATATTCCATATCGTAGGTTGTATAGACACATTCATATTAATGGTAATGAAATAGCCCATAAAGCATCCAAAGCTACCACGCTGTCACCCGTTCCGAAATGTAGGTATACTAACTTAAAATATAATGCTGATAAGCATCTTTCAATTATCCGAAAAAGCAATCTTATTTTGTTCTTTGATAAAACATGTTCTCATCAAATAAAGTTTAAATTCCTTTCGTCATGTGCATTATCCATGAAAATTACACAAACCGTTCAGCTTACGAAAAGTTGAGAATAGTAAAATCATATTCGTCCAGAAAGGATAGCAGTTGTATTTCCAAGAATTCATTTAACGTTCTATTGGGAGATTGGTTAAACTTGTTAAACATTAAACAGAAAGGAAATGGGATATAATACAAATTCTTCATGTCTTATGCTTAAACGCTCCTTACGGAACGTCACTATACATATTAGCTCTTAAAGCACGTGTTGTTCTCTTAGAATGCTAAACACAGATTTTGCCTATTTACTAGATTCATTGCGTATGACTCACAGTACCAATGATAATGGAAATATAGGAACCAGTCTGGAAGTGGGTGAAGATAAAATAGAGCATATATCTAATTGGATAGCAATGGTCGGTTGATGATGAAAGTTAGATTTTGCTAAAAATAAGTTTGTTAGCTTATCATATTTGTAGCTGAAAAATATATAGACATTGTTTTATTGATCTAATTTCAGTCCTTTAACAGACTTGATCTTAAATCATGCATTTCTGAAATTATCACCTGAGGTGTCGCTCACCAGTTATTATGTACTTTTGAGAGAGTGATGTATGTAAGGTGAAGTTGTTTGCATTTTAAACATGCACAGTGCAGAGAATGTTGGCATACCTATATACTACTTTCTTGTAATGTGGATGAAATTTCTTTGGATATTGTACTTTTGGAAATTTTAAATGATCTTGGGACACTGCTAACTGAAATGACTGCTCCCTTGTGCTCCAAAAATCAACCTAAATTTGTCTAAGGTACACTATTCTTGGCAGCTATTAAAATATGGAAAATGAATTTTGCCAAACTAGATAATACCAGCTTCTAAAAGTGCAATGACTGAATTACCAAATACATAAAATGTAAAAAAAGTTATCGGCTCTTTTTTTACAATTTACCTCTGAAGTTGGAGAAGTGAAAATGAGCAAGTAGAGCTAGCACGTTTTTGAAAGGTGCACATCTGTAGTAAGGCCAAGCTGTATATTCTCTAACCCATATTACACCCATCAATCATACATCAAAATAAAGGGAATTAAAGGTTCTTTGAACAACACCTAAGATATACAAAGTCTTTTTTAAATAACCAGTATAACTAGTGAGGCAACCCGGGGAAACTCTTTTTCTTTAAAATTTTAACCCTATGCTAAATACGAAATTGTAGAGTGCCACCTTAAAAACAAATATAAACATTTATGAAATTATTTTTCTTATTTTCATATTATTATATATGATGTTCTGAGTAAAATGGTACATTAAAAATGATTTTATTCATGAAAATAAGCTAATTATGCTTATTTTTGCTCTAGCATACATAATTTGATATGAGGCATGTTTGGGTGAGTAGTGACATTCATTATGAGGAAATTAGAAGTCTTAGAATATATGAATAAAGTCAACTTAAATTGAAAAATGTTGCATTAAGTAAAAGAATTCCCTAGTGAAAATGTTTTATTTCATTTATTTGCAATGAAATTAAAAAATAAATGATAGCAAAGCAAATTTGCTTACTTCCATATCAAAGAATTAGTTAATATTTACCCCTTGACCTTTGACCTTTATGAACCTCACCTGTTATATCCCTTTTATAACTGTAAAATTTATTGTTGACATCTCAGGAATAAATATGGCTAGTTTCATGTTCCTGTCTATCAGCATAACACTGGTTGCTATGTTGACAAAATGCAATGCGCATTTTTAAAATAGTTCACTTTTTATCATAAGGAGGGGGGGGGCTGTACCGGTTTAAGACTCTGACTCTAATAAATGCTGTTCTGAGGGGGGAAATACATGACAATTATTACAAAGGACTGTTTTGATGCTTACGACTAAAATATTTCAGTCGTACAATCAAAATTAAATCATACAATAATAATACCTATATTCTCTTTATGGTGGCGCTCACCAGTTATTATGTACTTTTGAGAGAGTGATGTATGTAAGGTGAAGTTGTTTGCATTTTAAACATGCACAGTGCAGAGAATGTTGGCATACCTATATACTACTTTCATGTAATGTGGATGAAATTTCTTTGGATATTGTACTTTTGGAAATTTTAAATGATCTTGGGACACTGCTAACTGAAATGACTGCTCCCTTGTGCTCCAAAAATCAACCTAAATTTGTCTAAGGTACACTATTCTTGGCAGCTATTAAAATATGGAAAATGAATTTTGCCAAACTAGATAATACCAGCTTCTAAAAGTGCAATGACTGAATTACCAAATACATAAAATGTAAAAAAAGTTATCGGCTCTTTTTTTTACAATTTACCTCTGAAGTTGGAGAAGTGAAAATGAGCAAGTAGAGCTAGCACGTTTTTGAAAGATGCACATCTGGAGTAAGGCCAAGCTGTATATTCTCTAACCCATATTACACCCATCAATCATACATCAAAATAAAGGGAATTAAAGGTTCTTTGAACAACACCTAAGATATACAAAGTCTCTTTTAAATAACCAGTATAACTAGTGAGGCAACCCGGGGAAACTCTTTTTCTTTAAAATTTTAACCCTATGCTAAATACGAAACTGTAGGGTGCCACCTGACTCTTTAGTAGGAAATTGAAAGCGCATGTTTCAAACACACGTAATTCCAAATATGGTCTATTTTACCCAGACGCTATCATTAAGGTAGTTTATATACTGATAAATAAAGTTTAGATCATGAGCACATATTTAGAGTTACCGACTTGTGAACATAATGGCGTTGGCATAGATTTACTATGGGAACTAAATTAGTGCCATGAGTTCTCTTGTGGTTTCTCAAGAATGACAGGTTCCTAGAGTTTAATTTTCTATCTTGTCAGAGGGCGCTGGGTCAGATAAACGTAAGAGATAAGTCGCAGTCCTGATCCGAAATAATGCAGCAAGAAATTATATACAGATTCAATCTTCTTTGTGATATGGACTAACTGTCAAGCATCCAACCCAGGGGAAAATGATACTCTGTCTCCATGGCAATTTGTTCCATTAGCACATTTATCGCACGTATGATATCACGCATCATACTCTGTTGCATAAGAACGTAGATCCAATTAGATGGCTTTAATGTGTTTTTAACGACATGGAATAATTTCATATGTTTTAAATTCCATGGGCAACTAATGTCAACTACAGGATAATAAGTGTGCAAATTAAAGCTTCTCGAGTTCTCAAAAGATCCAATGAAAGGATGTGGTTGTAATTCTCGGATGCGACTGGCGATAGCAGGCATTGTTATTAAGTCTCCCCCTTAAAAGGACAATTCAAGAACAAGATTGTTATACAGGGTATCACCAATCGATTTTTGACTTTATTCTGACCAAAATTAGCAGTACAAAATATATCTTGGAACAAATAAGACGTATCCACAAAAAGTGGAAAGCAGGCAACTGATAAGAAACGACAAAGTGGCTAAATACCTTTTATAGGAAGACTAGGTATATGTATTAATTATACTTTTCAATTTGTATATATAGCATTGTTGTGATTGATGAAGTGTTTTTGTTCCGCTCACTCCTTGATACGAGCGTATCTTCTTTGGCAGTGACAACAATTGTTGGCAGTGAGAGCAAATTTCCTAGGTGATCTTCATTCATTTATACAGCATAGTGTACTTCATCGAGTAACTTACATGAAAATTACAACAACTAGAGGAACAAAGAAATTAATCAAAGTGAGCTAGTATTGTATACACTTAAAGCTTAAAAAGATGACACTCAATTCTGCTTTCTAAGTGTGGTCTTTTTCGCAAGATCTCGAACCATGTTCTGTGTATCGTGCCAGATTAAGAACAAATACAATCAATTACTGACACTTTTCCTTTTGTCCTCTCGTGCATTAATTTGATATACAATTTATATCACTCAGTGTTTGTCATAAAATCTCAAACTCGTTCTTACTCATTGCCGCATTGCAATAGCAATTAAAATCTTTCCAACGGATAATTACAAATCCATTATAGGTCACTGTACACTGAAGTAAATGTGAATTTCGACCTAAGATTAATGATGAATGTAATGTAATAAATAAAGAAATAGATTCGAATAAAAACGTGAGAGTATTATTGATCACTGGATGGTTTGCAAACTTAAAACAAACAATAAACATGCCGATGTATCAGCCTGCACCACTGATATAATGAACACTGTCACGGCTAAATATTTGGTATTACATACATTTCCTCTGATGATGTATTGAAATTATATCAAGGGCATTTTGCTTTAATGGCATTGATATGTATGGATATTGCATCTAATATTACAGTACTCTTTTTACAAATCATTATTAGAATTTTCTGGTTGATATCAGAAGAGTAGTCAGTCTGATTTTATTTATTGCTGATAACCAAAATCAGCTTATAAATTCTAAGTTTGCATGTTTGATAAAGAGCAAAGCTGTCCGACTGTTAAAAGTGTATTACTAATTAGTATCATGCTTCGTTATTGGTATGTTTTACAGAAGCTATAAAAAAAACTTGTTGTGTCAAGAAACGTGTCTTGTATATGTTTATTTTTCTTAGCCGCAACGAATGTTGTTAATTACATATTAAAAATATACAGCTATTATACAATCAACAATAAACATTGCTGGGAGATATGTGTTCTTTCATATTTGAATCTTTGGATCCTTTTATATGATTAAAAAAGAGAAGCAACATTTCACGTACTTAAGTTTGAAGACTGGATTGTTCTTATGTACAGAGCGCGCTTCAGTTTTAAATTGCGAAGTCAAATCGCCACCAAGTGAACAATAAATCTTTTTCTATTTCACCCAAAAAGGAATACAAATAAACCATTAGAAGTAAGAATAGCTCCAAATAAAATCTTCAAACACAACATGCACAGAGAGAGAGAGAGAGAGAGAGAGAGAGAGAGAGAGAGAATGAAAGTGAGAGGACATCACTCATTCTCATAAAAAAGTTAATTAAGTATCTTGCATCTCTCTCTCTCTCTCTGATCGCTATTAATTAGGCAAAGATAATAAAATCAATAGGGGAGTTTTCAACAAGCTTCCACCTTTCTACTGAGTTCCAAAATAAATTATTATTTATATATATGATGCATGAAAATATCGTCTTGATGTATGTGACTGAAACATATCAAAATGCTTCTGTATTCTAAGTGCAAATCATTTCAATTCACTTTTCTCTTCCTGTTTACGGGAGTCATAAAAATCTAGTCATGTGTTCTCATTGGGTTTAATTTCCTTGGAGAACCCACAATAAACAGACACATCTGTTTACTCATTCTAATTACCTGTTTATTACGCAGATCATACAACTTTACATTTTTCCACAATTGGAGAAGATACGTTTTACTACGATAATCCAGTATAGTACTATTTTCATATCTGCTCTCTTCTTTCAACTCCGAAACAGTCTCTAATCACAGAAGTAACTCAAAATATACTAATAAATGCTTAGTGCATTATAATTTTATTTTCAGAGCCGACATAATTATACCATCCTGTATAGATTTTTTTAAGTTGACTTCCATGTTACGGGTTTTGTTCAATCACCAAGAGAAGAATGGCATAGATTTAAAATACCTTAAAAATGACTTATAGGACACTTCAACTTATAATGTTTGATTACCATAAAGCACATATTATAACAAAATCTCCTGGATATTAGCCGTTGCACTAAAATGAGTTATACAGTCAAAAGAGTCACTTAAATGTGAGGGGGGAAAAGCTTTGACATTAAAAAATATGGCAAGTCAGCCATGCTCGCAGCGAGCTGACATTTTGTCACGTATGTCTAACATCTATGCTACAAACATTTAAACCTATTTTCCTTTTAATATGTGGAATTTAAATATATCAGTATTGAAATAAATATGATAAATAAAATCCTCACAAAATTTTCATTCAAACATATGTATTGTGCATAAGTATGGAATAGCACTGGGATTCGAGCCCGATTTTTCACAACTTTTCAAGGATCCATTCCGTTCCATGTAAGACATTCATCAATAATACCATTACTGTTTTAGAAACATGATTTGATTTGTATGCATAAAATGTAACTTTGTAAATTGACAGCATCCTCTACGAATCCAGTCCCTGACCCACCCACCCCACGCACCCCACCCACCTCCCCAAAAATGTACATTTCTGAAGATTAAAATCCGCATCGAACCAAAATGGAAGAAAGTTTAGGTTACTTAGTCTGAAGTCTTTTTCTAAAGTATTGGAAACTATTAAGGTAACAAGACAAACTAACACATCAATTTACATCAACATGATTGAATTTCGGTCTTTGGATGTAGGAGCAGAAAAAATATCACCAAATCAATGTTGCTACAATATTTTCACATATTAGGAGTTTATGAACAATAATCAGGCGATTGAGATTTATAACAAGGAATGTTACAATTTGTATTAGGAACATAATATATTATTGTAGTAATCTAGCTTTGGCAGTAGAAGTTATTCCATGAAGTTTTATATACAAAATGACAGATTTAAATCAAATGACCTACGGTTGTTGTTCTGTTTCATTTTTCGTTATGATTAAATATATGTAAAACATGGAATGAAAATATATTTATAATAATATTAAGATATTTCCTTAGCATTATTTTATTTTGATAAAGAACTAGCCAAATATATATTGATGAATATCATTGATTATAGCACCGTATCAGCCAAGAATTTACCAAAGCATCTACAACGCTACCCTAGCTCTGAAATCGCAAAAGTGAAGCGTAGAGGGAACAATGTCCTTTCGCACTGACAAGGTAGTAATAACTATGGAGGAATTTAGCTCTCATCGATTGAAATGATTGCAATTCGGGATTATGTAACACATATTAATGAATACATATATATATATATATATATATATATATATATATATATATATATATATATATATATATATGTGCAATATCGTGGACAGTCTAAGCACATCGTCATCATCATCATCATCACCACCACCACCATCATCATCATCATCATCATCATCTCAGTATCAATTCCTTTACCCACAGCGGACTTTACAAACAATTCTCTCCATCATTCCCTGTTCTCTATTGCCCTTTGGGAGTTTCCAAATTACATGCCTGTCCACTCCTTAATATTGTCTTCACAACTCATGTTTCTGTCTGCCTCTTCTTCTGAACCTTCGCTCTGTACCTTGCAAGATTGCTTTGGCCAGTCCCGATGAACGTCAGACATGAATGTATCACTTCAGTTTGCTCTTTTTTACAGTGGTCAAGAGGTCTTCATAGGATCTGATGGCTCGTTGGGTCTTGTTGTGTACGTATTTGTCGATTACATTGTCAATGAATAAGGTGCCCAAGATCTTGCGGTGGCACCTCATTTCGAGGGCTTGAATCCTTATTTGTAGATCTGATGTTTCATAAGCATACATAAAGATGGATATGACAATCGAGAGCATCGGCCTTTTCTTTTGGAACCAAATGGTATCTTTCGATATTCGTCTCTACCTTTTTATGGCTGATGCTGTATGGGCAATCCTGCAAAGTAGTTCTGGTTTGGCGTCTTCATCTGCGATAATTTATCCAAAATACTTGAACCTTGTGACTCTTTCTAACTTCTGCCTACAGACCTCTATTTCTTCACCGATACCATTGGTGTTTTTGTCATCAGTTTTAGTTCTTCGGCGCTGACCTCCATTCCGTATGCTGTGGAGGTTGTGTCAAGGCGCTCATCCAAGTCATGCAGTTCTTTTTCATATTCTGCTAAACCATCAATATCATCTGCAAATTGAAGGTAGGTGAGTGATCCTATACAGATGCCAACAATGCCCTTGTGGTCATCATGCTGATGCTGAAGGCATTTCTCGCAAATGAGTCTGATATTGAAGTTTTGTTCTGTGGTGCTCCTTCCTGCTCGGAAGCCTGCACTATCTCCGACAATAGTTATCTTTTCTTGAGGCTTTAGTCTGTTTTGAGAATTATCTTCAACTTGGCTTTCTTTGGCTGACTGATCAAACTGATGGTTCTGTACTTTTGGCATAGCTGTATGTTTCCTTTCTTGAGGAGCAGTGAGCCTATTTGGTGGGTCATTTTCCTGTTTGCCACATCCTGTTGAAGATTCTTGTTAGGAATACGACTATCTATCTGCTGGTATGTTGTCAATACCAGCTAGCTTTCCTTTCTTTTGTGACCTAACTGTAATTTCTACTTCTTTATGAAGAATGGGGTTGGCATCAATTTATTCTGCCTGTGGGCATTTAAGTACTCGTGGAACTCTTTGGGTCTTACAATTGTACAATTATGAACAGCATCCTGTCCATAGCTTAAGGATGTCTAGATCTTTTGTGAGGCATTTTCTTGATTTGTCTTAGATGGTGTTAGGTTTCTTTTGTTTATGGGTTGTGAGATTCTTCACAGGATAATATGTCATTTTGATGTCATTTCTCTTCAGAATGTCTTTGATTTTGCAGCACTGTATTTCTATCCGGGATTCCTTTGCCTTTCTCATGTTTTTTTCTGATTATGTTGTTTATCTCTGTATTTTCTAGCACCCTCATGATCTTCTTTTCCCTTCTTTCAGTTTTCTTCTTTTGTCTCACGGTACAAGAACATCTCTTGTGAATCAAGGTTTCTTTGTTCGACAATATTTGTCAATGATCCCACAATCTGTGATAGTTACAGTTGTGTTGAATGTGGTTGTTAAGGACTCTAGGTCGGTGTCTTGGCTCTCAAGGGTAGTCAAAGTTGTAACCTTACCACCTGTTGAGGTTTAGAACGTTTCTGTGATTTTTTCATCTTTTAATTTTTCAAGATCAAATCTTTTTCTTGGTTGATTAGGCTTTTTGACCATTTTCATGTGGAGGCAAAACCTTGTCATTAATAAGTCACGGTTATCTGCTCCTGGAAAACTTCATGTTCTAACGATATTCAGTCCTATGCAGAACATTTTGGTTCACCAAGATGTAGTCAATCTGGTTGTGATGTTGTCCATCTGGACTGTGCCATGTCTATCTAATAGATGCTTTGTGAAGGCCAAATGTGTTGGCTAGCACAAGATTGTTGTAAGCAGCAAACTCCAAAAGTCTAAGTCATTTTTCATTTCTTTCTGCATTGCAGAAGTGCCCAAAGGTCCTTTGCCAGTGTGTCTGTGAATCAACACCTACCTGTGCATTCCAGTCTCTTTGTACAAACAAAACGTTCTTCTTGTGTGAGCCGACAAAGACATTTTGCAGTTGTTTCTTAAAATTGTCTAGTGCGTTGTCATCATGGTTTAATGTGGGTGTATAGGCCTGTATGAATGTGATGTTGAAGGGAGTTGCTCTCTGGTGGACGGTACATGCGGATGGTTTAGGCATAACGGTAGCCATATGACGTAAACTAAACGAAAACCTTCTAGAAATGTAAACATGAGAAATTTCAAACAAATTTTTGGATTATAAAATCTTCGAAACAAATGTAAATTTAAGAATAACTAGACATAATATATACAAGCAGTTTTATGAAGTGTTCTGTTAAAGCGTTTTTCATTTTACCAATACGCAAAACTTAGGTCATTTTGTTTTCGATCACTGATTGAGAAATTCAAACTGCAATATCTAATTTCACGAAGGATATAAACAGAATTTTGCTGCATAATGTTGCTGTTATAGATATTTGCTTGAAAGGATTCAATTGGTTTTCTGAAAGCATGATACATTTAGTTAACATTGTAGTAATTAGTAAATATAAAACCTATTATCGTGAGGGAATGCCTATAATTTCAACAGTGAAATTTGCTCCCATTCATCGGTTTCATTTGATCGTGACAATATAGGAATTAGCAACTTAATGTTATGCAGAGATTGAATTTTCTATTACAATGTCTGCACAAACATCTGTGTCAAATAAAAAAAACAAAATAAAATAAACCAAAAAATACAACTAAAAATTATATATATATATATATATATATATATATATATATATATATATATATATATATATATATATATATATATATATATATTAAAATCAATGTGATATACTCTTAGATATTTTGATATACAGTGGTCATCATGTACAACTTGGAAACTTGGATATTGATTTATTTTGTTTTTAAGATTATGTGTGAAGAATAATATATAAAAATTGATGATATATGTAAATGTTCGTGTTACAAATGTTTATTTAAATGGAGATAAGAATAAGAAGTTAAATTAATAAAGATTGCAAAAATGAAATATAATAGTTTTCTGTAAAATTCTAAAGTTTTCTTAAATGAGCTTTTTTTCTTTACTGAAAGGCAGTGTGAATGTGTAAAAAGCGATTGCATTTGTATGTTTTATATTGTTTAAATAGTGCAAGTAAACGGCAAAACAGCAACAAATCAAGATAATATGAGTATTTATTTGTTCTTTCTGATCAATTAAATGAAAATTTATAGATGATAATAACTGGTAACATACAGATATTTTTCATTCCTATTGTTAAGATGATGATTGGTTATACTAATTTATCATTGCCTGAAAACTATTTTGCACTATCTGTAATAAAATCCAACTGTAAATGGCTATTTTTGAACGGATTATTGAAATATTTATGAGCAACATGATCGACATCACATTAAGGGTTTTAGCGTAATGAAAATGGTATACTGCAGAGTCCATAAAATTCTGCACATGTTCTAAAAAGAGTTGAAATGATTGAGTAATTAAGCTGGAGGCTCCGATGTATTCCATTATTAAGTGATAATGCACACCGAATTGCCATAAAGGCTGCATTTCGCAAACAGTCATTTTTGTCGCTTTCAGTGTTATCTGAATTCAAATGACCTCGAACGAAAATGTTGAAATTCTGATTTATTGGCTGACTTTTTTATTTCTTCGTTTGTTGTACAAATATGCATACTTCATACCTTTAAAATAGCATAACTTTTAAAGTGTTCATGCAAAATAGTTTGACATGTCATCACTGTCGGTACATCAAATTGTGACGCACGCATGAGTATCAATACATATTTAAGTATTGCTGACTTACTTAAATAAGCTCGCCGTCATAGATGCAGTTTTAGTTATAAGTTATTAATATATTTGGAAATAACAAAAAGTCACCGTAAAGACTATTACTTCTAAATAAATAAAGTACGTTATACAAACTTATTGAAACCATCTCTCTCTCTCTCTCTCTCTCTCTCTCTCTCTCATACACACACACACAAAACTTGTCGTAAGGACAAACATGTACGTTAGTCAGAAATAAATATCTAAGCGGGAGAGATAATGTAATTCGAAAACAGTGTTTCAAGATACCAAATATAAAGTTGTGTTAGCTTGACCAATTGTAAATAGACAACGGTGTTGCAAGATACAAAAAACCAAAGTTATTTTAGCCTGACCAACTGTAAACAGACATCATTGTTACAGGATACCAAATAATGCAAAGTTGGTTTAGCCCGACCAATCGTAAATAGACATATGCTGCAATGTATTTGATGATTCGTTTTAATCTCTGAGAATATGACAATTTCAAATATTTTGAATGTCGAGCCGAACACAGACACCCCACTCCACACACACGCACACACACAGTGAAACAATCACACACACCACACACATAGGGACACAATTGGAATAATACGTACTTATTTTGGCAGAAAAAAGAGAAACAATACAAAATACAGCGATGTGCTAAACTAATAAAAAAATAATACCATGAAATTACAGCATATCACTGATAATGGCTCTCTTTATCGATATGAAATTATTTTACTTCTACTTTGAACTAATTATTAAGTATTAAGAAGATATATTTCATATAACAATTATTATGCACCCTGTGGTCCTTAAGCCATGTCCTACTTTTAATCATCCAACCATCTTCAAATGGGACCAAAGATGATAATACATATAAAAAATAATATGGAAGTCGCTTAACAAACAATCAAGCTCTTTATTTTGCAAATAAATCTTTCAAAGGCCCACAATATATAGTTGTATTGCAAAGATTCTTTGTCTACAAAGGTTAAACGTCTTTTGCTTCTTATTTTTCCGACCGATGCATATAATAGTATGTTGTTTTCCTCTTTAGTGCTTGACATCGAGTTCCATTTCACTTTCAATAACAATGTGCTAACATTAAAAAGACATGCAATAATAAGTTCCAAAGCGTAAGATAATAAAACGCAATGAACGAATCTTAACATGTTGATAATTCAGGTCTTCGATTACTAGACTTAGACCATGCAACCCTCTATCATTCGGAGAGTAACCTACTTAACTAATTTCGCACGATAAACAGAAAACTATAATTAAAACGAGCCATACATGCCAAAAGAAACATTATCAATTACAGGGATAAGCCTCTCATGTGATGGATATTTTATTATCTTCAACAAACAGCAGCTTGTTGATTTATTGTGAGAATAATGGTGCCTAAGATTGCTTTTAGTTTGCATGCTTTGTGAATGGTAGAAAATCAATCATAGAAGAGTCGTTAAAATCAGATCATTTTAAAGTATGATGGGGCGTTCACATTTGACGTCATGAAGTAAGGGACGAATGGGGCAAAATTTTGTGACGAAGTGTAGAAAGGGAAAGGAAGTTTTGAAGAAATGTAACGTCAAAATAAAAATGATTTTGGAACGCTTCTTTCATAAACAATGTCAAACAAAACAGATTTTGTGACCTGCATCTTCATTCCATTTGTATCTGCAATAGATAAAAATTGTCTAGTAGACGACTTATATTAATACTGTTATCATATAAAATATTAATACTGTTATCATATAAAATATTAACATTGTTATCTTATAAAATATTAACATTGTTATCTTATAAAATATTAATACTGTTATCACATAAAATAAGAGTAATTGTTATAACCGTTAGCTTGTTTAGACTGTTGTTGTTTTTAATTGTGTAATTCTTTTTTAATATAATGCAATAAACACCTTAACAAACAAAATGTTGATTAAATTATGAGTTGATTAAACTTAAGAGTTTAGGAAAGAAAAAAGAAACAGGCTAACAAGTTATCATTATCCTCACAACAGTCAACGAGATCAAAGAACCACTAGTTTAGCAAGATTTTAAAGATGGTGTTCGGTCCGCAGTGAACGTTTAATCTTTTAATATATTCTATGTGAAAAAGCAACAAATATAATTAGTTTAGTAGTCTTATGGTTGGTCCCTTTATCGCGCTTGGATGCCACATATAAACTGAATAAACATATAAAATGTTAGCTTTTTTCTTTCTTTTACTTGAAAACGTTTTGTTGACAACACTGAAGTGCCAGATTATAAAGTCTTTGAAGCTTGATGATATTAAAACAGCAGTCTAAAAAAGACAGGATGAGGTGAGAGAAGAACTTTGAGGACTAATCCAGCTTGCTATACAAATAACATTTACACTATTGAAACTATTCAACGTAAGGTATCCAGTGTTAGATTAGTTTTTATTTTCATGACTTTTCGGCAGTCCATAGGAATTGATAAAAATAAATAATATCAGTCTGTTTTTAAATCGTATGTGCTAGCATATCCTGAACAAAATTCAAACAGATATGCCAATATTAACTTATTATAGAATGACATAAATGTTGGCTTAAAAAGTTAACTATATGTTGCACGTGCTCCAGATGATCTCCGTTACGAAAAAAAGATCACTTCTTAACTTTCGGGGAACACAAGCAACGTCAGTCTCAAAATGTTTCTACTCAGGATAATTTAGACTCCAATGAACAAGCAACTGATGAATTTAATATTATTACTTTTGATTCATTGACGTCTACAAGCCGTTTGGCTACTCCGAGAAATGATACTATACAATTACATTTGAAGTCCGAAATTGATAAATTCTGACCAAATTGGGTTGTATAATCGGCAGAAAAATGGACTACTTTCAAATGAGCAGAATTTAGAGTTAGAAGATAAACAAAAAAGAAAATCTGAGTTGGAAAAGAAACTAAGGAGGAAGATTGATGATCAAAGAAGATCACAAAAAGCAAGGGATTAAAAATCAAAACGGTATGCTTTACTGGAAGATATTCCTGAACTGTGCACAAAACTGAAAATCAGGGCCAGATTTGGTCTACCAAAAAGTGAAGAGGAACGACCATTACTTTTGCAAGCTATACTGGATATCGCAATGCATTGTTCACCTTCTCATGAAAAAGACAGTACGAGGTCCACAGAAGTCATTAACAGAACATTTATAAAAGATGGCCTCAATATAAGTCTAAGTGGACTATATCTTCGTCAACTTCCTAAGTGTAGGTCGTCTTCAGAAGGCAAGTGTCATGTTACCAACGTCCCCATAAAGTCCAGTTAGAGTGCAAAATGGTTATCACGATAAACATATTGATAGCAAGCTAAAATAGGACATTTGGAAGATCCTTCTTCCATTCTTGGACCGGACGAGGTTCGTTTTATCAGCCAAGACGATAAATGTCGTGTCCCAATCAATCTGGTCTCTGCCAGTAAGCAGAATACAATGCTAATGCACACTAAGTATAAAGTAAGCTTTCCTGACCATGACTTGGTAGTTGCTGACCGGTACAGACTTCTACCCTCGGTGAATGAAGGCATTGACATCTGTCGCAACGGTATTGGAAACAGAGACGCCGTTGGCTTTTCTGACACAATATTTATAGCCAGTTGATCTGTAAACCATACCGCATCAACAGCACGCAGCCATGGATTTAATTTTGAAACGTTGATGTGTGTGACAGAGTATGATACCATAACCAGGACTAGGATTGGTAAATGGGTCAAGCCGATTATCGTATCTACCGTTGATGGTGTGCCGGATAAAAACCCACTGTATAAAAAAGTCGTTAGGTTGCCATCCACCATTTCTTGAAACGTGATCTTGAATCTTTTCTTCGTGGCATCAAAATGCTTCGGGATGAAGTGCTTCAAAGAGAGTGGAGAGAAAGATGGAGCCACTGAGCAGGGAATTTAATGGACTAATATTACCTCATGACAACTATGGCAGCCATTTAGACGAACGAGGTAAGACAATAGACATTGAGCTAGAAAAGAAAATCTTTCAATTTGCCGGAAGAATGTTGGACGAAATATGGTTACAGTTGACTATAGATAATCACCCAACCATTGCTGAACATAAGGATCCATGACATCCAGAGCTCATGGAACAGGATATAGTGAGTAGAGATCAAAACTGGTGTAACACCCATATCCGCTGAAGTCAACTTGCTTACAATTGTGAAGTGTGACGACAACGTGTTCTGTTAGAAAGCACTAAGCTCATACTTCGGCATAGTAAAATACAGATTTCTTCCTCCTCCTTCCATAAATTTCCATCCTTATTTGGAACTCAATATTTCAAAATGGAAGACATACCTCGACCAGCAAACATTTTTCGGTCAATACCCTACGATATGTATTGCCCTTCACTTCAATATGTACTGAATGAGAGAAACATATGCAAGATTGTAAAAGATATGCCACATGTATGTACGTCAGTACGTCACAAACAAATAGCAGTTCCATCGAAGAGCATCAGACCAATGAGAGTCGCTGCCAGAAGGCAACGCGAAATGATGCTCATATTAGCAAATGTGGAGAATGGAGAAACTGTGGATTGGATTGACGAGAAGGGGCTGGATTTGGAGGGAATATTAGATCAACGAGAAGGGGCTTGATTTGCAGGGAATATTAGATTGACGAGAAGGGGCTTGATTTGTAGGGAATATTAGATCGACGAGAAGGGGCTTGATTTGTAGAAATATTAGATTGACGAGAAGGGGCTTGATTTGGAGGGAATATTAGATTGACAAGAAGGTGCTTGATTTGGAGGGAATATTAGATTGACGAGAAGGGGCTTGATTTGGAGGGAATATTAGATTGACGAGAAGGAACTTGATTGGGAGGGAATATTAGATTGACGAGAAGGAGCTTGATTTGGAGGGAATATTATATTGACGAGAAGGAGCTTGATTTGGAGGGAATATTAGATTGACGAGAAGGGGCTTGATTTGGAGGGAGTATCCCTTCCATTAAATGATGCTTAATCTAGAAACAAACGGAGTTCTTGTTTGTTCAATGGAAGAGCAACTTACTTTGCCGTGGGATAATGATGACAATAAAAAGAAGTAATTCATTTACAAATACTTCAAATTTTAAACCGTAGAATGCTTGTGGATTTGTTGAAACATTAATGTTTGCAAGAATTGAAGTAATTGATGTGTTTAATATACATTTCATTTTATATTTCGTTTAAAATTAATAAAGAGTTTAAAAATAAAATGTTATAAGCATTTACCTAACCAGCCAGTCCTTGTAAAGGCTTGATTAATTCAATATAAAAGATAGTTGTTTTGTCTGATTTATATTACATATACTTTTCAGGATGACTAAATTGAGAGCAAAAGGGGAGGGGTAATCGATTTGTGACATCATAGAAGGTGATGGGTTTTTGTGACATCATATATGGACGACCAATGAAACAGACTGCAAATTATAGATCTTGACGACGAACAGTGCGAAACTAGTATTTATATTTTGTATTTATAGTTTTAACCCATAAGGAGACAGCCATGTAGAGGTTTACAAACACAACGTTTTTGTGTTTATTTGTTTGTCGTATATATGTTTTGTACTTACCTTTGAAAAAGACTCATTAAGAGTCGAAAGCTCTCAGGCTAGTTAGTTACTAGTTTCGCACTGATCGTCGTCAGTTTATTGCATCTATCTATCTATCTATCTATCTATCTATCTATCTATCTATCTATCTATCTATCTATCTATCTATATATATATATATATATATATATATATATATATATATATATATATATATATATATATATATATATATATATATATTGCATATTACATGGTGGTTGATAGCATCGGCATTGATAGCATTGATGGCATTAATAGCATCGGCAAAAAATGTTGCGATTGCATTGATTTTTGCCAACAAAACAATGAATAGTGCATGATAGATAACGATGCTGGACTGGAAATATGAATGGCTGAAGTGCGGCCAATGTGAACAGATTGATAAAGAACTGCGTCATCCCGGGGATGAGGAATTAAGTAAAACTTTCTAATATCCAGCGTCGACGTTTATGATGTAGATAGTAGCAGAACTTGTTATATCAACGGCAGGTTAATCACTTATCAATGGCAACCATTAAGCAGGAATATCAGTAAGAGATCTTAACTGTTAACCATGCCGATATTGAGTGCATGCTCCACGAGTCACTTGCCGTATAATATCTCATGATTGTCCAGTAATGTTTCTTCGCTATTGGTACATACGCAGTATTTTATATTGTCTTATTTGTGAGCATTACCTTTATTAACTTATAGTTTATATGAGGTGTAAGAATCAAGGTCATGCATCTTATAATTTGACTATGCAAAGCACCATTTGATTCTTTTGTCTCTAAAATACATCCATATTTCATCTTTTGTTTTAGATTTTCATTTTTAATCAGAATTTTCCGCCTTTTGTAGACACAGAGATGTGTTCAGGCGGCGTCTTTAAACGATGAATATTCCAGTTTATCTCACTGACTTACACATGTAAATTTTCAATGCCAAATATTCATATTTCCATTATTCCATTTGCTATAATCAATAGTAATAATAAACGATTGTAGGAGTTGCAGCTAATATTAACGGAACCCAATAGAAGGATTGGTTTTGCTTAATTGATGCTGCGAATATGTTTTTGTATGATTCCAAGGTTTGAATTCTTAATACCGATTATGCCCTCTTATAAGTCGAGTCAAATTGCAAACAATGAAGATCCCGATCTGCCTTAGCCTAATTGGCCTGCAGATCGGTAGTTTGCGTTGCTTGATCTACTGATTACTGCTATCAAAATGCACAAACTCAGATCTGCCGGTGCATTACGCGACGGCAGATCTCGGTATGTGCAGTTTGCATTTGGATCTGTCTTGTAAAGAATATGTGTGGTATTTTATTATTATTGGAGTATTGTAATGGAGTGGTGGTTGAAAAATTCTGGCAGACGTTGACTACAATGTGTACTATACATACAGTATGTGTGTGTGTGTTTGTGTGTGTGTATATATATATATATATATATATATATATATATATATATATATATATATATATATATATATATATATATATATATAGTCACTTCGGATCATCCTTACGAACCTGGAAAAGTCCACTATTCTACTAAATCTGTCTATTCCGGTTCCGAATGGACTGTGCTTAACTCATCCTCACTGTTTAAATTATAGTATCCAAAATACCAAAATGTACGAGGGCAATTTAGAGGACCACACAATAAAAACAAGTTAGACTGAACTATCCAGACTCAAAGACTTTCAGGCTTTGACGCTGACAGTATAAACATATGTCTTCTTTAGAATATTGTAAGGTTAAATGACGGTTATTATTGAAAAGAAGAATATGCTTGGGAACCGTCTGGAAGACACACATACTAACAGATTGATTACAAGAGACGTCTACTGAATTCAGAGCAAACGGGACCAAACTGGCAAACATTGAGGACTATTGATTTATCTCTGTCAAAAACGTAAAGGCATCAAGATGCTAGAAACCGACTTTGTCAGGTTTGCCGATATTTCCGATCACAATGTATCGCTGATGATAACAAATTAAACCTTGCTCAGAACGAGATTCCGCCAGCATAGAGGTCAAATTAGCGGTAAAGTATCGTGGTAGATAGGAAAGATATTCCAACAAGCCACTAACTTGGAGTTCAAACAAGTAGAAAAATATCATCATATAACGAACGGGATTCCACCAAACCACCCTCACCGTGTTCAAACCATCAGTAAAATATCATGATAAGGGGAAGATATATTCCACCAACGTACAGGTCAAATTAGCAGTAAGGTACCATGGCATATAGAACAAAGCCCGTAATCTTGCTCAACAATAGGCTTTAAACACAGCAAAATGTACGATAAAGAAAAATATAATTTCTTTCACAATGCAATATGATCCCTCTTTACCTAAGATAGACCTTGTTATTAATAAATGTTGGAGTCTCCTCATTTTATCAAATAAAACAATGTAAAACACTTGACCAATTCCTTCTTGAATAAGATCTAAAAAAAATTTCAAGATTTTTTATTGGAACTAAACGTACAAAACATATAATAGATATTTTACAATATATAAATGCAAGAGACGTCGGGAATGTTAAAACACAAGGTACTAGAGAAAGTATTTATTTTAGTAGATCTAATAAAAAATAAGCGTTCTCTCTAATGTTATAACACTGATTGCCTATTAATTGATGTGATATTTGACATCATGTAAGGAATGTAACATGCAAATATGTTGGAAAACACTTGAACAAGTTTGTAAGAGAATCAATATTCATAGCTTTCATATAAATAAAAATTGTATGGATTCTCATTTCTCCTCTAATGCTGAATATATTTTAATACAAATGATCACTCTGTACGTGTTTTGCTTATGTTGCTAATAGATATATATGCACGGAAATATGAATAGACTAATTGTAAATGTTGCCCACACTGTGAGGTGTTGATTGTGGGGGTTGGGGTGTTTTATTTAAATTATTGCAGAAGTCCCACCCAGGCTCAGGCTTGATTTGGGTTTGGAAGTTGATTTATTAAAAGTTGGATTACAGCTCCAAGCCCCCAGTCAGTAGCTCCGACGGTTAAATGAATAAAAATACAAAAAGAGTAAAATTCAATAATAACAATTTAATAACACTTAAATAGTCAATAGTCAATAATTCCAATTTTTAAAATACACTTCTCCCGCTTGACCCTATACAAGCCTATTGCATCATTTGATTCGTAGTATAAGATTGCCACCTGTTCTTGTGTTCTACTCATCTGTGTATAGTTCTCAGTCTACCAATTCCTTATTTTCCTCCCTGATTTCCTCCATGTTCCTTCTCCTGCTCCTCAGTTTCCTCTTCCAGACTGCTTTCCTCGTCCTCCTCCACCTTCTATATTATTTCTCTACGTCGATTACATTTTGTCGACTCCGACTGCACTGTCAGTCTCACTTCTGTCTCCCCTCTTAGAAACTCGTAACTACGAAAATTGCACGGAAATTCTGTCTCCCGAAAAGCTTCCTTGTCGAAGCTTTCCCTTCTCTTCCAAATATGGTCCTAAGTTTCCCGCCAAATTACGAGTGGCTTTTGCTAGAGCATATTTGCACAGCGATTTTTTATAGGCATCTACAGTTAATTACACAGCTAGTTTTGCCTTTAATTCTTCTCTCTCTCTCTCTCTCTCTCTCTCTCTCTCTCTCTCTCTCTCTCTCTCTCTCTCTCTCTCTCTCTCTCTCTCTCTCTCTCTCTCTTAATTTCGATCGGAAGTCGCCGTGGACTGTCCCAATCAAACTTAGCGGTCAATGTATCATCGCTTGTCTATCTATGTGGCGGGTGCGAGACGTCCTGCTCACCCAGCGGGCTTCTTTTTGATCTCTGAACCAATGTTTAACGCCTGGGTGTGAAGAGGTGTTTACATGTCAAACACGGTATTTATACCCAAGTTTATACATTTATTGATAAGCTGGACTGAGCAAATGTGACACCAGTTAAGGAAAGTAACCAGAGTTTTATTGGTTAGATTCTTTATATACTAATGGCCTTAACACCAAGGCAATGTATAAAATTTTATAAAATGTTAACAAAAGAATTGATGTCCTATATGTCTTATAAATATATGATTATATGCAAGACTGTCGCTACAATATATGTATATATATATATATATATATATATATATATATATATATATATATATATATATATATATATATATATATATATATACATATATATACATATATATGTCCTACATGTTTTATAAATATATGATTATATGTAGGACTCGCTACAATATATATATATATATATATATATATATACATATATATATATATATATATATATATACATACATATATATATATATATATATATATATATATATATATATATATATATATATATATATATATATATATATATATATATATATATATATATACACACGTCTATGTATAGCCTTTGACCGCCATTTTTCTCCAACAAGGTGGTTGTGCAGGTGATGATTTCATTTTGATAAATATCTACAACTTTTGCAATTATTCGTCATTTACTCGATAGACAACGGTGAAAAAGGACAATGTGAGCCTTCTAATTCTGAAAGTCGATATCAACAAGATCGTCTAAATGGAGGAATTTAATTTCCTGAAATGTAGACGAATCTTGAATGAATATAAACTTGTTTTGGCGTGTACATTCAGCTGAAAAAAGACACAATTCAAGGCAATTACCACGTGTTTGTCTGTATGAATGGATGCCCCGTCCACAGCTTGAAGAAAAGAAAATTAGAAATTGAAATATATTTTTACAGATAAACTTTTGTACAATATGAGTGGAAAAACCCTTAGATTTGCTGTGGATTTTTTTATTCTATAGGATGCACTGAACCACTGACTGCAATTATATTTTAAATAAAAAATTAAAGTAGTGTTGGTTTGTCTTAAAGAAACAATGAGTAATTAATCTCTCTATCTTATTGACACTTGCCTAACTTTCTCACTGAGCTGAAAGATTGATGCGTTTACAAAATGTGACCAGCGCTTTAATAGTTTTAAAAATGCATCAATAAGGAGAAAGTAATTTTAATGATTTGGAAGATTTTAAGTTTAGTATGACATAGAACTTAATTAAAACTTTATTCCAAATGCTGTACTCATAGGGGTTCCTTCGCACAAATCAAGGTGGAGGAGCAGATAACATGATCTACATTGGGCCCCGCATTTGCTAAGGGTTTTACTGATACAATTCACTCTTAATAAAATCATCACTTAAAATGAACATGTTTCTTTACCAAATTATGTACGTTTGTTGGAGGTCAAGGTCGTCATTTAACGTAGGTCGTCATTTCACGTGATTTGGTAGGCGCAGCGCACTGATATCATCTAAGTTCAAATGTAGGAAGGTTGACGCGGTACTTCAGTTGGCAGAGCGCCAGATTCTAAAGTAGTGGGTTCCATACTAATAGTTTAGGTCAAAAGTCAAATGATGCAGTGTGTCTTTAAGACAGACATTTATCTGCCAGCATGACAACATCCTCTAAATGACTTTTTAAATCTGGCCTTTGCTGCAAGAAACATTCACCACGAAGAATTTATCGAAAGATCAAGATGAAATTTTAGCCATGCAGTTCGTGATAGCTGCATTAAATATACACATTTGTAGATTTAAATATATATGTGGACTTTGAAAGTGTGTGTTCGCATTGTAATACAGTGTGATTTAAACCAGTCTAGATGACAATACCCTTTTAAGTAAACCAGATTGGAATGTAATATTGTATTATTCAATGAATATTCGAGGGCAATAATGTTTTATAAAAACCAGTTTCGAAAGCAACAAAGTTTGATTTAAAGCACCTTGTAGGGCAAGACCGATTTAAACCAGATTGGAGAGTAGTAATATTTAATTTAAACCAGCTTGAAGTGTAATATATTTTAAAATTAAAAAAAAACAGCTTGGAGTGTAACACTGCTTTAAACCAGTTTGGAGTGTTGCTATTGTAGGGTTTATCGCCAAGATAGGCTTATTAGTGATGGAGGTTGAACCTGGGAAATACCCAGAAAGAACCACCGACCCACGAAAAGCTACTGGCAAGCTTTCTCACATACCCAAATTGGCCCTTGCCCAAGTTTGGAGTATAATGCTACATTATTTAAGCCAGCTTGGACGACAATAGTGTTTGATTTAAACCAGCTTGGAGTGTAATACTATTTGATTTAAATCAATTTGGAGTGTAATACTATTTGATTTAAATCAATTTGGAGTGTAATACTATTTGATTTAAATCAATTTGGAGTGTAATACTGTTTGATTTAAATCAATTTGGAGTGTAATACTATGTGATTTAAATCAATTTGGAGTGTAATACTATTTGATTTAAATCAATTTGGAGTGTAACACTATTTGATTTACATCCATTTGGAGTGTAATACTATTTGATTTTAATCAACTTGGAGTGTAACACTATTTGATTTAAATCAATTTGGAGTGTAATACTATTTGATTTTAAATCAATTTGGAGTGTAATACTATTTGATTTAAATTAATTTGGAGTGTAACACTATTTGATTTACATCAATTTGGAGTGTAATACTATTTGATTTAAATGAATTTGGAGTGTAATACTATTTGATTTAAATCAATTTGGAGTGTAATACTATTTGATTTAAATCAATTTGGAGTGTAATACTATTTGATTTAATCCAGCTTGGAATTTAATACTATTTGATTTAAATCAATTTGGAGTGTAATACTATTTGATTTAAATCAATTTGGAGTGTAACACTATTTGATTTACATCCATTTGGAGTGTAATACTATTTGATTTTAATCAACTTGGAGTGTAACACTATTTGATTTAAATCAATTTGGAGTGTAATACTATTTGATTTTAAATCAATTTGGAGTGTAATACTATTTGATTTAAATCAATTTGGAGTGTAACACTATTTGATTTACATCAATTTGGAGTGTAATACTATTTGATTTAAATGAATTTGGAGTGTAATACTATTTGATTTAAATCAATTTGGAGTGTAATACTATTTGATTTAAATCAATTTGGAGTGTAATACTATTTGATTTAATCCAGCTTGGAATTTAATACTAATTGATTTAATCCAGCTTGGAGTTTAATACTGTTTGATTTAAAGCATCCTGAAGGGCAATACGATTTGATTTTAACATGCCTTGAGGGCAATAATGTTTCATTTAAACCAGCTGAGGTTAAAAATATCCTAGTCTTCTAATTGAAAGTTTGTTTTAGTAAATGACCTAGTTGCCAGTAACAATGCATCTGTTTAATGCAAATCTTTAGTAATTCCAGAAAAAGTTATCCAAATGAAGATTTGTTCGATAGTATTAACTTTACATGGGCAGATGGATGATGTATGCTTAATTAAAACTGTATACTTTGCATTAATATAAGGGTGAATATATTAAGATTAATCCCTGTATATCTTTTTTACAATAAGGGTGATTAAATTCCGATTGGTCCTTCTTTGCTTTGTATTGTTAGCAGAGCAAATATGTTCCGATTGATACCTGAATACTTTGTCTCAAAATAAGGGTGAATATATTCAGATTAATCAATGATTACTTTGTACTTGACACTATTCCGATTGATCTTGTTTGCTTTATGTTGCTATAAGGGAGAATATATTCCGAATAATCGCTGTATAACTTGTCTTAAATTAAGGGGATGAATATATTCCGATTATTCTCTGTTTGCTTTGTATTACTGTAAGGTCGAATAAGTTCCAATTCAACTTGATTTCATATGTAAAAAATTATTTCCAAGAGTAGATACCAGATTCCGTCCGATATTTTATTCCTCTTTGAATTATACAACTGTCTCTGTGTCTGACATGTTTTAATGAAATATATAATGGTTAAAATTAAGACATATGTTTTAATTAGGTAATATCAAATATTTCTACATGAATTTTGTTTAGTTACTTTCATTAATGAAGCATGAGCTAAAGTTTAAATTGCACTAATTATATTGATTTTATTTTTATCTCACGACTTTCATGGTGTTTATTTCATTTGACCCCGACTTAGCCATTATATAGACTTTTCCTAACCTTCCATCAATCTGTTTTAAAGGGAAAATAGTGAGGTTACTTGTTCAGGTGTTTGGTTCGTGACCGCATTATGAGAATTTGATTTCTAAGATGCGATCATGTTCAGTGATAGTACACAGGGCAAGGCATTTTATATGCTTTGATACGATATAATCTTTAATCTCTTGATATTAAGTGAAATATCAAAATCACACGTTCTCTCTCTCTCTCTCTCTCTCTCTCTCTCTCTCTCTCTCTCTCTCTCTCTCTATATATATATATATATATATATATATATATATATATATATATATATATATATATATATATATATATATATATGTGTGTGTGTGTGTGTGTGTGAGTGTGAGTGTGAGTGTATGTGTGTATGTGACAGAGACAGAAACAGAAACACAGACAGAGAGATACAGAGGGAGTGCAACTTTACTCGATTTGTCAACTACCTTTACGTCTAGATGAAACATGAATTTATCAACAAGGGAATTGGAAACCATGGAAACTGCGTTTACAGAGCAATTTCTATGTCACAAGAAATGCTTCGTAGATAAGGCAAGGGCCCGAACGTTACCTTTTGCAACCATTTGATCTTATAAGATTGTCTCACATGATAAAGTTCGTCACGTTTTAATCTTCTGCAGTAAATTGCAATGTAACGTCCCAAAATACAATAATACAATACGAAGAATCGTGTATATTTTCCCTGTATTTCATCCACCTCTCTTGTTTAGTTATATAGATGTATTTATCATAGAAAAGCGACTGAAACATTTCCCGACAATATTTTTCAAACTAATAACTAATTGATATAGTCAAAGAAATAATAAGCTTGGTAAACAAATCCTTGACTAAAGAGTATTCTTAAGTAATACAAGCAGCAGGTTATTGTTGTAGGGATTAACGCCATTTTCATTACAAGATATACATGGCCGCCAGTATTAATGGAAAAATCCGGGCAAAATCTAGAAAGAACCATCGACTCAAAACAAGCTAATGGTAAGCTTTCTCACATAGCCACATTGGCCAAACCCGATAATCGATCCCACTCAGACAGAGGTGAGATGGCAGTGATTCGTAAAGATAAGCGCTTTAAGCCACTCAGACCCCTACAAGCATATGGTTGTATTGTTCTAGATAATGAAGAACCGAAGTTTATTAACCTTAAAACATTTTTAAATTTGAAACAACACTTATATATTTAGAATAGTGAGGTTTGTTGTCTTCGTGAAAAATGAATATACACAAACACTATTTTAATAAATCTATGGTTGGACATTCTGTCATAAGAACTTAATCAGAATATTATGGGCAACATTTTGTAAGAACATAAACTTTTGATGAAAATGTTTCTTTACATTTAATTGTGCCCTGAAAACACTTAAGATAGTTGAGTTTCTGGATTCTGAAACCATTAGGGTTATACTTGACATGCCTCTTAATATATTTCTCTTAGGTCTGCCCTACACCTCAAATAAAGAGACATTTCTGGATCCGACTTTAACTATATCGATGAAATATCGGAGCCCTTTCTTTTGGCCCATGTCACCTAGAATGTTTTCGAGATTAAAATATTTTTTCCAGATAGAAGAGAAATAGCAGTTGCCGTCATTGGTTCAGAGCTCCCCAAACAGTTAATTAGCTATTTAGTTCTTGATTTAATTCCATCTGAAATATTTAAAAGGGTCATCAAGAATTACGAAAGACGGTGTGTTATCTTCACTAAGTCTGAATCATCCCATATATTTCATTTTTATCAACAGAAACCTTCAACAATAAATCACGGGTAAGAAATATAGTCGAAGAGTCGTCTGTATATATCAATGGAGACGGAAAGAAATCAGACGTCATTTAAATTTCAGTAAAATATCTTTAGCAATTTGAGATATATATCCGTGTTTGTAATACCATATTTCAAAGAACTGGTACATTATCTGTGTATGTAAAGGGGATAGATGATGATGAAGCACGTGACAGTTTCTGTTTTATAGAAAGAGATTTGTGCTTATCTCATGGTCCATTCTAAACTTAACAAATTCCTTTACACCCACACACTTTTGGAAGGTTGCTATCAAGTCTGTGTGTATTTAAGTGCCTAAGTTAGGGAATAATTTCTTTCCCAGTGATATAGACCGATATTCTAAATACGATAGTGTACATAATCTTCAAAGACACTTATTATTTTCACAGGCGCCTGATTTATCTGTTAGGTACTAGCTATCACGGGTCTGAGCCCTAATACGCTTCACGACATGCTTGCTAACGTTTGTTTGGTACACTAGTACCATTTGGAGTTCATAGCTTACACGTTCTGAGCGTCGCGGAAATACCAATTCGACATGGAATAGATGATACATAGTTTGTCTGTTCTAAGAACGCATTAGTACACTCAGTAGAAAGACGTACATGTGTTAAGGAATGGGGAACCAGTAAAGGATCGTACTTGGCTGTAAAGCCACTGACGGCGACCATCGGTAATGGTGGGCTATAGTTAAAACTCTAAAGGCCCCTTGTCAAATAGTTAATATATTGCTTTAATTGCAAGCGAAAGCCCAATACCTTGTGGATCATATATTTTCAGTGTGCCTAACAATCATTTCCATTTGGTCAGCATGTTTGTTGTATGCAATTAACTTTCCTGTTATTGTTTTCTTTCCAACCTATTTTTGGCATATTAATAAAGGTATTGTTTTAAGTTATATTACACAAAACTGTTTTATCGCTTAGACCTGGAAAAGAACACATGGTGTTTGTATCTGGTTATGGGTGAATGTTGTGTGTTATGTTGGTACAAGAAACGGCATAGTTGAAGCATCACACTACAGCGTTAACATTAAATGATACACATTGTTTTATCATGTTATATAGCATAAATCAATCATACCGTCAGGATAGGTACAATGCAAATAAATCTAAATGAAAAATCTAAAAACAATTAAGTGGAAATCCAAACAAAATATGATGATCGGCAGAGTATACCTTTGCGAACATGACTGGACGCCAATTTCGCATGAAAGTGTTGTCTTTTGTGCATCTAGTAGAACAACTCAGTTTACTTACCTAAACCAGGGTTTAATCATGTGTATACTCCATTCCATAAAGTAGTCGTAAGCAAGTCATGTTCTATTGATGAAATGTACATTTTGAACATGAAATTCGGCATCAGATATAATGGTGTGTTTGTTAATAATTTCATATTTAGCCAAGCACAATAACAGCATGCTACAAAAATTGAATTCAAGTGAAGAAACATAATTTGAAAAGTACGTATCAAAATAAAACTGAAGAAAAAATGTTTTTTAGTCGTGAGCTAAAGTTTGTTACTTGTGCAGTTTCACATTAAACTTTAGCGTGAAAGATGTGATTTGTACAAGTAATGCATACATTGTACACATTCGAGTAATTGCTGTTTTTATAAACAAATTCAATAATTGATTTCAAGCAGTCACATATGCTCAAATTAATATATTTTCTTTATAGCAAAAATGAACTGTCTGAAGAAAATTTAAGGTTATAAACCGGTTTAAACAAATATTTGAATGAGAAACAATTTTAGTTTAATATATTATAACTTCGTATAACAAACAACAATTGTAATTCAATTACTCCACTTTCTATTATAACTTAGATCTGTACATGCGGAATTCAAAGCTATAGTTTTATATTGTATTGCCGTTTAAACTATACATTAACATGTATTTCCACTAATTAATCAAAAGATAAGATACTTCATTCAAAACATTTAAACCATATAGCACATGAGAATGAACTTCAAGTCTGGGATTAACAAATAGTTAGACACTTTTCATTTATATCACCAGTTTGAACTGACTATCACGAGCTCGATCTTATACTTAAAGTTTGAGTATTATATAATCTTCACGCCCGGTCTTTGGAACCAAGCCTAATGGCTGAAACCTGAAGCATCTTTCAATCCCTGTACAAACGTCCAGGAACTTCAGCGACATTAGTATTTACATTTGATACATGAAAGCACTACCTGTCTCCTGTAATGACATTTTTTAAACGATTTTCATTAGAAAACCGAACTGAAATGTCACACACGCACAACATTGATTTTAGCCTTACAGAACAATATATAATGCTCACATGAGATATATTTAGATCAAATGTCCCACCCAGACACATCATACTGACACCATGACCACCAGCCCTAACACTAACATATCCACGCTTAGCGCCTTGTAAGGCTTCAGTTAGTAACGTTTTAATAAATTTTTGAACCCTCGAACTCCCGATTTCAAGTCGGATGCTCCAACCACTTAGGTCACCGGTCGATGACGGGTTCGAAAGTACTACAAACATTCTGGGCTTTTATTTCAATTAAACATTTTTATTCAGCTATTATATATATATATATATATATATATACATACATATATATATATATACATATATATATATATATATATATATATATATATATATATATGTATGTATATATATATATATATATATATATATATATATATATATATATATATATATATATATATATATATAATTAGGATTTTAAAGTGTTGTAAAATGTTATTTACTATTATGCTGACATAACAGATACTATGATTAAACTCACGTAGACGGGGGGAACCCAGAAATGAAAGAAAGGATAAAGGATAACACTGATCTTTTGATTGGTAGCTTAGTTTACTTTCCACATGTATTTCAGTATAAACTCGAGATGATTGGATGGCTTCGCGTGCAGTCTTCAAAGCTATTAATGATGTTTTTTGTAGCTCGCTACTTTCTTCACTAAATCTTTCATGTTTGAATCATAAGTATTTCATATATATATATATATATATATATATATATATATATATATATATATATATATATATATATATATACATCTATATATATATATATATATATATATATATATATATATATAGATGTATATATATAGATGGTAATGCAATTCGAAGCTAAATAAGCTTTCAATTTGCACAGAGTATTTGGAATGGCAACAACAGGTACAAAACTATATTTTGTAGTTGACTCTCTTGGAATGGGTTTCCATTATTCATTTACTCCGTCAATAGTTTACTGTAGACAATCTTAAAGTATGCATGTATATGATATGTAAAAGTATATTTATAGTATGTATGCTGTGTCTTTGATATTCATCTCGTTCTGTTCATTTTACAAGCAAAAAAAAACAAGCTTTGTTTCCTTTTAAAGAAAACTGTATGCAACTCTTATTGTCTGTGTAGTTATTACATCTATACCTTCTTTTAGTGAGATTCATATGGTAAAATGCATCTCAAGGTCTTTCTTTAATTACGAATGGCATCTACACAGAACTCGACATAAGGTTTGGCGTATCTGATGGATTCAAACTGCCATATATAATGTGCTGAACCACACAGGTACCGACCTTACTTTGACGAGTTGCTTCCACAAGTAACAGTATTAAGTCTAACGTGTAATGAGAGAGAGAGACAGGGATGTCTACAATTATTATCAACATAAGTGGGAAAGTGATATTTGTAAATACTTCAAACATTATTTTTGTTTCTAGACTATATTAATGAACGAATGCAAAGAAAGAAGCACAAATCAAATGTAATAATATATCGAATGACAATGAAATAGCTACAAGCTTTTAGAGCATTCTAAAACAAAACCGAAAATCAGTCCCTCTATATAATGTTACGAGTTGATAAAAAAATCGTTTTTCTTGTTAAAGCCGAAAGAACATTCATTATCTTTTTCGGTTTCTTTTTTTCTGATTAACATTAGGGATTAAGTCATTAATAATTGACGATATTAATATTTCAGAGAATATTTAAGTCAGCTGGGTCATTAATACAGATAAATGATGTAGTGTTACGAAGAGGAGAAAACATTCCATTGGATAAAGTGGTTTTAATAGCAATATATTGAAATTAATATACACTCATAACCGCCATTGTCAAAAGGCGAGTAGTTAGTCTATTTCTTTTTACATCTGTATTTCTTTGCATAACATAACCTGGATGATATAATTTAAAATAAGTAATCACGATACGATTATGATTCATAAGCGCTGTAACCTCGTTCGGCTGCACTGGAGAATTTTGATATGGGGGTTAATATAACCGACAGTGGAACAGTACTTGAACTTAAGCAGTCTAAGGGCGAGTGTAATGAATGCACATTAGCGCATAAAACTGATACCGTTTGGACGACACGGCATTTATTATTTTCCAGACAAACTTTCACCTGGTCGATCACAACTATTCAACCTGAATGAGTAATTAAAAATTGTCTTGCCCTATATTCTTACTCAATCGGCAATGTCAGAAAACATTTTTGTTGTCATAATTAACTTTTGTTGTTCATAATATCTCAAAATATAGAATATTTTACAAATTATAAAACCTAATTGTTGCCATAATTAACTTTTGTTTTTTTATAATATCTCAAAATACATATTTTACAAATTACAAAACAGCTCTATATAATATGTTATAAGTTAATGAGTTCAAAATCACACCATTACTTTCTAAAAAAGCAAGACCCAAAATTCGTTATTTGTCTCAATTTCGAGTACTTTATTAACGCTATCGTTCAGAAACACCATTCTATAAACTGGTGTGTTTACCTCTCACACCGAAAACATATTTGAGGAAAATGTCTTGTCAAGTTCCTTGTTCCGACATTATCTATATCATGAAACAAAGATATTCACAGAAGCCGCAGAGCACCGCCTGAGAAGATTTGTTTCAGTTTGCTATGTAGCACATTGGCATCAGTTTTCATTACTTCATCCCACCTCTGTGCCGCGAATCACTGTTCCTTTAACTCATATTATGAGTGGATCGTTTCTCACAATGTGCAAAGCCTTACACTGAAGCGGTTAACAATGACAGTTTGTCTGCTAATTCTGTGAACAAACACTTCAGATCCTTCATTTCTACTGGTTTCGCATGCAGAGTATTTGTGAATCGCCTGATACAACGGATAAGTTGTATTCTTATGTTTGGTGTATGATTTCTTATTTTATTATTTCCTGGATTAGACAATAGTGTTGCTAAGACATTCAGTTCTTGTCTTCAAACTTGGAAGTATATCACTGTAACCTAATTTACATAGCCTTTTATTCTGGAGAGGAATACTTGTTATTTACAGATGCGTAAATAATTAATACAATGATTACCTCTGTAACTCTAATACAAAAATGATTATAGGTCATTGATGGGAGCCGAATGAAAAGTGATAAAACATATAATGCCATTACATGAGTCACATTATTGCTCGGAAAATAATATTTTCAATCCATATACATTCTTTTTCATGTCTGATATTAGTCTGCAAATATTAAAAAAATCATATGGTATTAAAATTCAACTAAATACATTGTCAGTCATCCTATAATTTTTATAGGGTAATGTCGCCATTAAAATAAAATAGATCCAAACAGCGACTGGACTACATGGACTTGTGCAAGTTGCTTTCTTCAATAGACACGCATGAAGTAATAATAATGTGTCTCGTGATAACGCTGAAATTGAATGTTGAATGGAATTAATCAAGTAATATTGATCGCTCTCTGTTTACAATCAATTCTAGCAAGAATAAATCATACCATTAGCTGTTCTATGTACTTCAAATCATTTCTTTTGATTCCATATACGGAACTGTACAAGTAGGTATTTCCACTTTTCAAACCGTAAATAAACATGTTCTTGCATGGTTTATCTAAACATCATGATATAAATTTCATTCGTTCTTAAGCTAAATTGCATGAAACTATATATATATATGTTGGGCTCCATTACCAATTAGGAAAAAAAATCACACAGATTAATTAAACAACGACGAACTCAATGTCACGTTGTGCGTGAGATGTGATCAAAACCCAGATACATGCTAATGCAAATCACTGTTTCAAATGCCAGTATATTTTAATTTGCAACCCTATCTTGGACGTGATCATAATTATACACGTTTGTATTGAAGATTCACAAACAAGCATATAAATAAAATGTTTCATTAAATTCAACATCGTCCTAACTAAGCGCTATCATAAACTATTTTTATGAATTCCATAATACTGGAAACATTGAACTACTTTGGATTGCCTTATTTAATTTGTATGAAGGGTGTTGAGGATAGGTTATATGTTTATAGAACTGGAGCTATCGTCGTTCATCCACCTACATTGCCTGGCGGCATTTTCTGTCGACCAAATCCAGTCCCACTGGATGAGGTCTCGTTGTTTAGACATAATCCACATTCACTTCGTTAAAGTAACGTCTGGGAGTAGAGGCATAGAATGTTATTTGAGGATCTAGAAGCTCGCAATTCATTCTGTATGAATATTGACACACCGAGACTCTCAATGCCCATTCCTATAATAACGATGGGGAAGTATAAACTCGAACACGTGGTCAGGACGCTGAAATTTAAATTGTGCTTTGTGGTTTTAGATCAATAATTCTTGGAAGTGAAAGATTTTCTTATTAACCAGCGCCAGCATCATTCAACCCTTAAAGCGACATTTTTATTGTGTTTATTATTAACTCATTTAGTTGAAGCTGAGACAAAAACAAAACGGTTATGTTTAACGTGCATCTTCGAATTTGTTGTGTCATTTCTCTGGGCTTCTGATATCCCTTCAAGAGTAGGATTAAATGTCGAGATTCAGTTACTTCATTCAATAGCAAGATTAAATTACATCATTTACACCTCAAGCAGTACCACAGGCCGTGCTTAAAAAAATATCATGCAGTTCCTTGTCCGGTACCTTTGAGATCTGTCACTAATCTTTTAATTTGTCGCGTTATTCAAATTGCAATCGTGATGGAGCTTTCCAGAGAAAAGTACCGTTTCGTCGCCCTAATTAGCTGCATTCAGGCCTGTATAGCCTCAGTGATTATACGCCAGCTTGGAGATAAGGTAGTGGAAACCAAATATGGTCGGGTGCGTGGGGTTCTTGTAGAATTTGATGAGGACTACCAATTAAAAGAAATAGAGGCGTTTTTCAGCATTCCTTATGCGTCGTTACGGGGTATGCGAGGGAACGTCCTACGATTCATGCCACCTAGTTCACCTCCAAAATTGAAGTACTTGAAAGATGCTTCAAAACAAAATTCTTCTGCAGCCTGTCTGCATAAACGCCTGACTGAAAGCGTTTTACATAAGTTTTGGAGACAGGCAGAAAGACTTAAAAAACAGGACGAAGATTGCCTCAGCGTAAACCTCTATGTGCCCAACCAAGGTAGGTCTTCTTACTTAATTATGCATGTTTTTGGATATATATATATATATGTATGTATATATATAAACCCAATATCGGGATCCACCTCATATGTAGAAGTGATAGCCAATCATTAAGTGTAAACTTTTTTTTAAAAAAGGGCAAATTCACTTTGTCTTTCAATAAGATTAAAGCAGGTAATTGTACAAATTAGATTATATAATTCTATATAGAAATGACACGTTTTTATATTTGTTTTCATTCTGGCATACTGTACATTATGTGGCTCTTTCACCATTCACTGCTAAAAAGAGCTTACATGCATAGCACCATTTTCTTAACAATCCCATATTTTCTTTTGCTCTTCGTAATCAAGGTGTGCTATTAAAGATTGCTTAATATTAGAAGCCGTTAATTCTAAAAATATATTTGTTTTAAAAATAGACGCTTTCCTAATGTGCATGCTTGTTTTTGTTTTTTTTTTAAATGCTGATTTAAATCTCATTCTGTATGCTCTGTTCTTCTCTATTTTTTCTATTATATACTTACTTCCAGTTAAAACAATTAAGTTTGCATATATGAGATGCACAAATAGACACCATACTGGAGTGTAAAATACAACACTGTGCACCAAGTGCATTTTATCTCCATACAAATCTTGTGCTTAGATTTCTGGAAAATCTGGTTCTGGTCATTACTTTCTTAAGATATACGGAACTTACTATTGCATCCTTGTGTTCATGTAGAGAATAGACATGGAAGCTACTAATTTGTAAAGTTCATATTTGCGTTAGAAAATGGCAATTTGTATTACTAAATCATAATTGTACTGATTTACTATCGCGAATAATTTTGCAAGAAACAACCTGTTGGTCCAGAACAGTTCTCTCTCTCTCTCTCTCTCTCTCTCTCTCTCTCTCTCTCTCTCTCTCTCTCTCTCTCTCTCTCTCTCTCTCTCTCTCTCTCTCTCTCTCTCAATCTTGATGGAATTAACTGTCTAAATTGATAATCATTATAATCCAATTAATATCGGAATCTGCATGTGATTGATTCTGCGCTGCACTGATATCTAATTTGTAAGGTATCTGGTAATAATTTATAGTGTTATATATATATATATATATATATATATATATATATATATATATATATATATATATATATATATATATATATATATATATATACATATATACATGAGAGAGATATATGCTGTGGTAGAAATATAAATGGACTAAATATTATTAGAATGCTAGAAATAATGGTGGAACGGAAATAAAACTTATTGCATTTTTTGTACATGCCTATGATAACATAAAACATTAGGAATGTTATAATAAAGACGGACCAGTTTGATGCGAGCAACCATCCTCCATACTCAATACAAAGTAAAAGTAGAATGTATGGCTTTCACTGTAATACATTTCTTTTTGCCTTCGATTTAATAAGGGCACCGTTAACATTAAACAGCTTGAGCAGTAATAATAGTTACCCATTCTTTAAAAACCTGATGAACATAATGATAAAAAAGAGATTACAACACGCACTAGTAAAATATCTCTTTAGCTTGTTACATCGTTTACGGTAACACAGGTTTCCTAATAATTTGATGAAGATTATAAATGTGTCTCTGTCTTTAATTAATTAGGTACCCATGGCGACGCAATGAAATTATATGACCGTTCGAGATAATGCTGAGGGGCAGTTAAAAACCTTCTTTTATATTTATTATTTTGTAAACTTGAAATACGATTGTATTGTTCAGAAAGTTTTCTTATGAAGAAGATTGTACCGTATAAGAATGAAATCGAAATTCAAACGTTCCGAAAACATACTTTCTTCTTGCTCAATAAATGCAGTAGTGTGGAATTTGGGACAAGAACAGTCATCAAAACTAGTTTAAGATATTTAATCTCTTATTTCGCTGATTTGATGAAAATGTTATTTAAGGCGTTTTAATATTATCTACGGTAAATGTGAAGTGAAAGATATGGAACTTAGATGCACGTAATCTTCAATTGAATCAGTTTCATTACAGTGTATAATTTTTTTTCTGTCAGATGGACCTTTTTTAAACTCTCCAGACTAGATAATGTTACCAATATTACCTGATTCAGCGATAAACGCTTTCTTCTGCTTATGATTTATTTTATATTTTACCGATATAAACACTGTGATAGTTTGCTTCCCGATTTGGTACGTATATTATTCGTACATTAACTGTTTGCTCAGCTTGCTTGGAAGGATACAGTAAATTAAGCAATATTCAGTTTCGTATTCATCCAAATTATCATTAAATTAAGAATGCTAGATCATAAGAAGATTTTATGTTACTGGCTTTAGGCATACCGTGTTCTTTACGTCGCCATATTGTATCTTGCCATGTCTGGTTACGACAATATAGAGGAATTTTTAAATACTTTGGACCCTAAATTTCTCTGTTGGCCGCTTGGGATTCTGTTGTTTAGTCACTTATAAATTACTTGTGTATAAATTACTTGTGTATAGCACATTAAGTCAATTTAATTGAAACATTCCTCCACTGGAAATTTAAACTACTGATCCTGGCATTGAATTATGTTTTTTACGTTTTCTAGATGTATTTACCACATCTTGTTATCGTAATAGAACGCGTAAATTCTTATATACTGATTAATTAGTTCTATGATTTCAGCAAAGTTCAATGCCATCTAAAATGAGAATTACGTCGTTCTTTCGCAGAAGAAGCTGTATTTCCTTATTGTGAGATAATGAAGCTATTTGAAAGATTGTGCAAGTCGAAGCCATTGTACGAATCAGGGGAGTCACCTTCCAGCACTCTTGTTTTATACAAAGTGTTGCCTTTTCTAGAATATGAATAATTAATATACACCGTTGGGATCGCCAACGCGTAAATATCTGTATTTGGTAGTCATTTCATTCTATCGATATTGTCTTTTTTGTTTTGTTGTTATTTATTATTTCCTCAGATTTTGGAATATGTAGATATGTATTGGATACAAAGTGAAAGGGAAATCCCGATGGATTTATAAAGGATGCATTGCCTTTGATTTGATTTCTGGTTTCAGATTTAATAACTATTTAGCCTTAATGCTTCTCTCCCATAAATCTTGCTTTATGGCCCAAGTGGTTAGAGCATCTGCTTGGGATACGGGAGGTTGCGGGTTCTAACCCCTACCGAGTCAAAAGAATGCTAGACATCACTATAACTGCCACACTGTGGACAGTGCCGGATTTAGGACAAATGAGTCCCAGTGATAGTCAATTTCTGAGGCCCTTTACTTGGGCCCTGAAGGAGGTATGCCCGTTAGGCCTACAGACGTAGCAAGGCATACATACTCAGGAAATTTAGGAGTAGTTAAAATATTACGTGTTACCTGATTAATAATTATTCTAACACTGAAAAATTCATCGTATTTTTTACCAAGAAGATGGGCCTCCTGGCTAACGGGGCTTAAGCACACCTATGCACAATGATAAATATGGTACTAACTGTAGACATCTTTGCGATATGACTGAAAAGTTTTCAAAAACGAGTTTAAATTTTAAATCACACACACAGACACACACACACACAAACACATATCCTGCTTTGTGTGCATAATTATACTTTGGTGTTTAATCGAATGGCTAAGGCATACATTCTATCTGGTTTTATCTCATTTTTTGACTGAATGCTTAGACAAAACTATGCTTCAATTTACAAATTGTACTAACTTACAAGTTATGTCAAGCAGGAAGCCCCATTGATCATTGATTTTGATCTGGGGCAGCATAGCATGCATTCTCTGATCTGGTGTAGGATAACACGCATCCTCTGATCTGGTGTAGGATAACACGCATTCTCTGATCTGGTGTAGGATAACACGTAGACTCTGATCTGGGATAGGATAACGCGTAGACTCTGATCTGGGGTAGGATAACACGTAGACTCTGATCTTGGGTAGCATAACGCGCTGGCAATGTTAGGGTCTATGATATTTGTTCCACTGATTACACCTAGTAAGCTGCATTGCCTCAGATCAGCAAGCACATTTTGCGACAGCAGATCTGAATCAATGCAGTTTGCTGATGGTTTTGACGTTAAAACGTGCGGTATTTTCTGTTTCTGACAAAGGCATTTCTTCTTGGGAGTGGCTTATGTTTCCTATTGTGACCAATTTATCTTTAAGCTTTAATGGCCGTTCTTTCTAGGCTATTATTATAATACAGGATGAATATAATACAAAACCTTTTACAGTTAGTAACATCAACATATGCTCATGATGTTTTGTTTAAAATAATGGAAATGAAAATATTTCACTACAATAAGGAAAGGAGTTGGGATCGTAATTTTATTAGGCAATTTTAAAGACTTAAAAATGACAATAAGTTGTCAAAGATTAATTAGCCATTTTAAACGAAAGCTCTCTCTCTCTCTCTCTCTCTCTCTCTCTCTCTCTCTCTCTCTCTCTCTCTCTCTCTCTCTCTCTCTCTCTCTGTGTGTAAAGGTCATGTTATTATTACCTACATGGTGCCAAAAGCTAAATCTATTGACGCTATTTTCTCCGAGAAGTTGCTCAGAAAATCAGAAGGTTGGAGTAAGCTGACTCATCCTTGGACAATTATATTGTTTTTCTTGTTAACCAAAGACGTGTGATAGTATTTTAAGAGCTGCAAGCAATCCTATTTTAATGTATTACACGAGTGAATAGGCTTCTACATTGAAATGCACGTTTTGGAAATCTTGTATCGAAATACAAGTGTAGCATTTTTGCAAACGAGTGCATTTAAAGACACAATTTCTAAGGATAAATTTAAAACAAAATTATAGGCAAAGTAGAATCACAGGAAAATAATTTCTTGTAAGAATTTGATGTGATTATGATTTTTAACGTAGCTTTAAAACATTTTCAGTCCTATCACTACGATGTCTGCAGTGTGGCAGTTTATAGTGATGTTTAGCACTGGATCATCATGCCGCAGACATGTAGCATGATGTTCCACCCAGTCACATTATCATGACACCTGGTCGATCAATCCTAACACTAACCTGCTAATGCTGAGCGTCAAACAAGGCAGCTGGTAGTACCACTTTCTAAGTCTTTGGTATGACTCGACCTGGTAACGAACCCACGACCTCCCGCATCCGAGGTGGACACTCTAACCACTAGGCCACCGGAGCGGTTGCAAGAGTTAGAAAGTGGGTAGCAAAGAAAAGAAGGGTGACTACCTCATTGAATGTAAATAATCTGAATGATACGAACAGGAAGTTTCATGAGAGGGTAGCTTCTATAATCCAGTCAATAATCCAGTCAATTTTGTTGCATGCTGAGGTTCTTTTAATATCGGCAGCCACAACTAAAATCAAGGACTTTGGCCAGCTAGCCAGTTTTAAACATACCCGTATGATGTCGATGTAGCCAGATAAGACAAGTGGCGAGTCATTTACGGCCTGCATACGTCTGTTCTAATGTCTATCAAATCATACGTGGATCGCGGACTTTTTTAAAGTAAAATTTCAGCTCCACAAATAAACTGAGAAAAACTTTCTTACTCTGGTTTGCAGAAAAGGGCCAGTTATACCCATTATTTATTTAAATGTAATTATCATGAGGAAGATGGGAAATATTAATAGTGGTCAGGCACGTTATGAACTTGATTTTGGGCAAGGTGAGAGAGAGAGAGAGAGAGAGAGAGAGAGAGAGAGAGAGAGAGAGAGAGAGAGAGAGAGAGAGAGAGAGAGAGAGAGAGAGAGAGAGAGAGAGAGAGAGAGAGAGAGAGAGAGAGAGAGATTCTGATATTTATATCCAAATGGTACGTGTAGCTGTCAGCACTTCATCAGTTATCAATTTCGATTTGTTTTACAGTACTGAAAACAAAATCGATTATATATAATCAAACAGAAATCAATGGATAATAATAAATCCAGAATTGCGTTCTTGGAATACATTTGTATGTCCAAGCTACAAGACATTATAGATGTAATTAATTCAACATATGATGGCAAACTTCATTGTGACACTTCCATAATAACGTATGGAGATACATTCTACTGCCGTTGATAAATAAAAAATCACGTTTCTATTTTCGCACGGATGCTGCAAATTCTTATCTTCCTATGCAAATATAATTCTATATCAACAAATTTTTGATTGACCATATTTTCTCTCTACGTCTCCTTGTTCTAACAATTAATCCAGTTGTTGCGTTCCATATTGATGACTTTGCAATTTGTCTGTACATTTTGTGATGAAACGGAAAATTTATTCTACAAGGAGTAAAGGTGAGATTACATGATTATTCAAACAATTTTCTTCTACATCTGCTTGAACCGATTATCTACCAAGCCAATTATCTATATTAATTAGAGTCTGCAAACTAATAAACTATGCTGCAAGCGGGATTGGGAAAACTGAGTTCATCGACGTTTCCTGTCAAAATCACTTTCTCGGAGAAATATGATAACAAGCACACATAGACATAAGCAAATAACACACCGGTGTCTAACTCAAATTTTTTTGGGTGATATCATAAAGAAGCAAATTAGTTAAAATAAGTCAAATCTGACCACCATAGTAGAGAGAGCATTTGGTGCAGAACGAACGTCTTATCAATTCAGACTAAGACTTGCGCAGTAATTTAGAAAATATTGTATTATTTTCTATAAGAACTAAAGGGCTATTCACCCAAATGCTGCCTTTTAAACTACGTCACGCGAATAATACTTGTGTATAATAATAATAATAATAATAATAATAATAATAATAATAATAATAATAATAATAATAATAATAATAATAGTAATAATAATAATAATAATAATAATAATGATAATATTTATTATTATTATTATTATTATTATTATTATTATTATTATTATTACTACTATTATTATTATTAATATTATTATTATTATTATTATTATTATTATTATTATTATTATTATTATTATTATTATTATTATTATTATTATTATTATTATTATTATTATTATTATTATTATTATTATTATTATTATTATTATTATTATTATTATTATTATTATTATTATTATCTCACGATGATATTAGTTGTATTAATTGACCGATCAGAGTCTGTCGTATAGGTGTCTTTATACATATATTAAAAATCAACATATTTTGTTTGAAGCTAAATTTGTCTTGTGATCTGTCATGTTTACTATTTTTCAAATTAATTTTGAGCTTGTTCATTAAACACACACACGCGCACGCACGCACGCACGTACAAGTTTGTAATATAGTCGGAGTGACAGAAAAGTAAAAATGGGTTTAAAATTGTGAAAAATAATATTCATTATTTGTGATATAACACGTACTGTTTGTGTTCACCCTTAGCTTCTTTTAGTTTTACAAAGCAAATATATTTCTCTTCCGACTTGAACTGAGGTATGCATCCCTTTCGGGCGATGCAATATTTCAACGCTTGGCATTTGAGACATATATCATAGCTCAACATATTTACGTATTGTGTGCCTGGTTAAGTGGTGTTGAATGGAATTTTGTCTATCTAGCCGAGCACGAGCAATCAACAGCGCCGACGCTGGATTAATCAAAACGTTGACAGCAACTGAAGGAAACAGTTCCCAAGAGGGTAAACTACTGAAGGCATCATGTAGCTTAAACGGTAGAACCACAGTTAATGTTAATAATGATTCATTGGTTGATTTTCTTCGAATATCCGTCATTCCAACCAATCAGACATTCACACGTCACGATTAGTGCGTTAATTTTATTCCACGCAGCATGCACATTAAATTCCTATGAAATGAATGTGGTGGTCTAAATGACAACACATACATGGGGAAGGGTCCGCAAGGGAAAGAGGTGACAGTAATGGCAAGAGAAGACAGTTCCTACACATCTTCATCGCGATGTTTTAAATATCCATTTTACATTTTTGTATTGCTTCTTTCATCTGCACCTCGCCCCAACCCCACATAAATGTATACGGACGCCCTTGTATTAGGTCCTAAATGGTTGAGGCTTCGTCATTGCAACAGGACTAAAGATAAAAGCCTGTCTTTTTTGAGGTTTGGTTTCGTAGAGGAGAATCGTTTTCTCAAACGGATAATGGGATAAACGAACAACGGTCGAAAGAGAATCCCGGATGACATTGGCTATTTTGGTTTATTTTTTTAATTTTTATTTTTTTATTTTACTTTTTGTAGTTGTTGTATATCCGTCTACAACAGGAGAAAAACAGGAGAGCGATATATGATATATTTGCAATAAAGAACGATATAACCAGAAACTGCAAGGAAATGCAAAATTGTACTTACATCTGTCTGAATGATTGTGATTTCATTGGTCAGGGTGGCTTTCTAGGTGCGGCGAATGCAGAATCAGTGTAATATAAATGATTGTATTTCAGTTAGTCGCGGTGGGATTAGGAGATGAAGCAACAGAATAAACCACAGCGGAAATAATACGAGTGTTCATGATTTGATGGAATTATACAATATTAAGTAACAAAATACGCCGCATTTGCAACAGCAAACATTGGTTCAGCTGGTTTGTCAGGGTGGCATTACAGTAAAAACAAATATGATAAGCAACTGTGAAATCAATGCATGCAATATAAGGATTGAAAACATGCTAAAATAATATACTAGTTCCAATACGAAATGCATTACTTTGAGTGGGGGAGTGGCGATGAATGGGGTGGATCTATTCTTCTACGTTTATTTTGTAGTAAACAGCTTCGTTTGCCTTTAAAAGAGAATATTAACAATTAGTTTCAGAACCATTTGGAAGTCGAAATATATTCTATTGATATAAATATTTGTTTCAAATTAGAAAAGTATGAATTGAAAGGCTGGATTCTAAAAGAGCGATGACGTTCCTTGTTGGGAGCGCATAACAATAAAAGGTGGAAGTGTTAGCTAAGCAAAAACGTCAGTTGTACTTGGCAAAATTTAATAGCAATAGCAGCAATAGTAGAAGCAGCTGTGGTAGTGGTAGTAGTAGTAGTTATATAGTGGTAGCAGCAGTAGCAACTATTGTATTGGTAGCAATTTTGACAGTAGATTCAGATGCAGTGTCAGTAGTAGGAGCAATAATAATAGTGGTAATATAAATATTGTAGTAATCGCAGTAGTAGTATCAATAGTATAAATAGTAGCAGTAGTAGCAACAACAGTAGTAGTATCAATTGTATATATAATAACAGTAGTAGTAACAATAGTAGAAGCAGTATCAATAGTATAAATAATATCAGTAGTGACAAGAGTAGTAGTATCAATAGTATAAATAATAGCAGCAGTAGCAACAACCTTATTAGTATCAATAGCATAAATAGTAACAGTAGTAACAACAGTAGTAGTATGATTAGTATAAATAGTAGCAGTAGTAGCAACAACAGTAATAGTATCAATAGTATAAACCATAACAGTGGTAACAATAGAAAAGATAACAGTAGTAACAATAGTAGTGTATCGATAGTATAAATAGTAGCAGTAGTAGTAATTATAGTAGTATCAATAACAAATAATATCAGTAGTAGCAACAAGAGTAGTAGTATCAATAGCATAATAGCATAAATGATAGTAGTAGCAGCAACAATAGTAGTAGCAGTAGTAACAATAGTAGTAGTATCAATAACATAAATAATAGCAGTAGTAGCAACAAGAGAAGTAGTATCAATAGCATAAATGATAGTAGTAGCAGCAACAATAGTAGTACCAGTAGTAGTAACAATAGTAGTAGTATTAATAACATAAATAATAGCAGTAGTAGCAACAAGAGTAGTAGTATCAATAGCATAAATGATAGTAGTAGCAGCAACAATAGTAGTAGTAATAATAGTAGTAGTATCAATAGCATAAAATAATGGCAGTAGTAGCAACAATAATAGTGGTAGTATCAATGGTAGTAATAATAGCAGTAGTTCCAATTTGATTCTGATCAGTGGCAATATTAGCAGCAATATTAGCAGCAATATTAGCATTAGTCGCAAGTGTAGTTGTAGCAGTAGTAGCAAATGTAGCAAATAAATCTGCAGTATAAACTTCATCAGTGCTTATTTAAATAGCCAGCATGCTTGTATAACAAAAAGTAGAAAATCATGTCAACATTTTATACATGTTGGACCACCTGATATTAATTTCTTTAACCGTGTCAAAATCTGATAAATTTTAGACCATCTGACAGACATAATTTTAGCCGTGTCAACATCTGATAAATTTAGATTACTTCACATACATTCTTGCATGATCGTTTCTCTGAGATTATTAGTTTAAATAAGTGCAATGAGATAGTATTTCAGTTGGTACACTTAAAAGTGAGCAAGAAGGTCGATATTTGTATTTAAAGCATTTATTTCTTACAATAATAAGTACGAAATCGAGTGTTACTTACGACTTTACCTTTGACTGTATGGTCATGTCGGGGTACATTGTTTTACGGTAGTAAACAATAATCCACTAAAATGAAAATGATAACTACGAACCTCGACAATAAACAAGCTCAAGTACGTTACACAGGTAAATAAATGTCGATTTCAGTTAGAAGTACAAATTATTGCAGACAAAGTAAGACGGGGAAATTTTTGTACATATTGGTCAGTTTTTGCAAGTCATTGTGCTACATTTTATGCAAGACATTATTGTTATATCTGGTAGTAGGACCTCCTTCGCAAATAGTTTAATTGATATAGGGAATAAACTGGCATAACTCTGTACCAGTTGTATCCACAACAAAATCACATTTGTGTAGACTGAAGTTTCTCTTGAATTTCATTTTGAGTAGAATTTTATTCCATAACGTCTCTTGTTGCTCATTTCGCCAGCTGAAGTGGCCAATATTATCTTTCTTTGAAAGTAATAATCGTCATAAAACTGTAAATTTGAATTGGAAATTTTATTAGTTTTTATTATTTATGTTACTGCTAACACTTGCTTCACATTAAAAAGAAAATTCATTCTGGGCTCTCTAATCATCCACATGGTACACTAAAGCTAACCAGAAAAAAAGGCATTATACTTTTAAGGAACATTTTTCTGTTACACGATCCGAGGCTCGCAATTTGAATCTCAGTGTAACTAATCTAAAAGGTTTCTTAACGTTCATGTAAATTATATACCAAATACCTTTTTTATAAGTCTCACATCATCGTAAATAAAATCGGAGTACGCCGATTCGCTTGGATCGGGTACTGCAGAGAGATATAACCCCACACTTTTTTTTTCAGTCGCCACATCATTATTTATGTTATTATATCCGAAAAGAGAACGTGTGGGGAAGGACCATATATTTTATCTTTATATGCATATCTAAGGATTTAAAGACTCAAAGGCATTATGAACGTAAATTGTAAGAGACAGTAGGAAAACATTTAGAATCTGGAGAGAAATGAGTTATGAAAATTAAGACACTAACATTTTTGTTGGAAATAATTTATAATGGCTTAATTATAACCACATTGTATATTTCATACAAGCTATATGAATCCAATCTCAGATTTACCAAACACATTTGTAATTAGAGATATACAACATGATCCGAAACAATTGAAGGAATTATGTTCATTCAAGTTGACAGAGTTGCGTCAAGTAATTTGCATAATGAAAGACATATAATAAAAATGAATCAGAATTCCATCCTATTCCTTTCTGATTAACCAAGTGTATTGAACCACGTTGGTGTTCATGAAGATGAATGTACCACTGGGTCTTGATGTCTGTGAAGTGCGAAGAGAAAGCAAATGGGAAAAGGGTTTTCAATTTGGATATGATTTAAAATATTTGGATATGTATTTTCATCTCGGAAAGAAATAATAACTTTGAAAGTTCGTATCGCCTTTTGAATTCTATTCGATGATTTGAAAATACAGTTGTTCGTCGCTAATAATTCCTGCTGTCAAAATAGGGCCTACATTAAAAGTGACAGATACATTCAGAATAACTGGAATTTTCACGTAATTCACGATGCTTATTTTGTCCTCTCAGCTTTAATACACTGCTGGAAGTTGCCTCTATATTCTTCTTAATATTATGACAGTGTTGAAAATAATGCCGTACGATAAAGTGCATTGCTGAAAGAGGTAAATTGATATAAAAATTGGTGCATTGGAAAAAACGGGTACCTTGCTTTAAAGTGAGCATATCTAAAAGGGATACGTTGCTTTAAGGATTGCATTGCTGTAAGTTAGAAAGTTGCTGAAAATTTGAAAGGTTTATAAAACATAGAATCTGGTCCGCAAATATTCTCTCCACTGTTTAAAAGAAATGTCCGTATGATAGACAAACTATTCATTGAATTAAGAATAGTCACTCGGATCACATAGAGTTAATGCTATCGTTTTTTTTTTCTTGCTTGAATTTTATGCTATTGAAAGTTCAAGCTTTACTCTAATTTCAGTCACATAACATATGTTCCTGTCATGAATATCAATAAATATTTTTACTGATTAAAATTTAATATCGCTGTGCCAAAAGATATGTCCCAATCCTGGAATATCGGGAGAATGATTCTAATACGGCATGTGTATTTTGTTGCTCGCCATTATTGAGTTTAATGTTCATGTGAATTAATAATGACAGATGCTAGTTTTCAAATAATCTACATTTTTGTAACTTTTATTCATCACTAAAAATATTACAGAATTAATTGTCCTCTTGTATTGAATGGTACCTTACCTATGTTATTGTTTCTAGTGTCGAAGCAATATGAGTGAATTAAATCAATTAATCAATTCAATCAATCAACAAAAAAAAACAAATTTGATTTAATTGTCCATTAAAGAATATAATTAGTTAGTCAATGGTCGACAAATATGATACAACAATAGATACATTTTTAGTTTGATTTCCTATGTTCTACTCCTAAAAGTTCTATTTTAATATTAATGCTAAATTCAAAATGAAATATATTGGAATAAAGAGCTGTTTGTCAAGATTAACTATACTAAATGATGAACTAATATTTTATCAATACTGAGAATATAACAAATGTGTAACGTAAAAGCAAATATTGGAAGAAAACAGTTACTACATAAAGATACCCATCAACAATATCTTTGTAGTTATATATGAAATAACATTAATTATCATTTCAGCACAAAGATTCGTAGGCTAAAGATATTATGAAAGTTATGGCTGGCTACATTTGCCCACTGTATTGCTTTAAAGATGGCTGATAGTGCCTTTTTGAAAACAATACATTCATTTTAAAAATGACAATACGTTGACTTACAAATATTGTGGTGCACGGACACAGTAAGACCATTCCGTCATTTTGGTTAGGTGATAATTCGCTCCCTGTATTGAGAATTGTGTGAAGAATCTTTGATAATGACATAAAGCAGTCATTGGTTTCTAAATCATTTAACTTTAGGTTTGGGAGGTTTACACACGATTGAGCCAAACACTTTAACAGGATCTCTCGAGTCATTAAGGAACACGCCTAGCAGAGAATAGATTTCTCTTCACAGTATTGCCCTTGTCATGAAGCGACACTATATTTTACCGCCGTATGATTTAATGTATTTGTAAACTCTTGGGGAAAATAACCTTCTAAGCAAGAGAGCAACCATTTGATCTAACTAAAAACGTTGTAGCTCATGGATTGCTTTGATAACTTTAGATAAATTATGTGTTTTATATGCGACCATTAGCAAGTCTTGTGGCATTCAATGCATGTATTGCGTCAATCTATTCTTTTAAATCGAACGAAGATAAATTGAATTATTTTTTTTCGTGTGTTTAGAAAAATTTAATAAAATATTAGGTCACTCACATTTAAAATAATTTGAGAATCGAAAATCAGTGAACAAAATGCAAATAAACAGGGACAAAAGGTAAGCTTTGTAGTAAAAACTTATAATTAGGTTTTATCCCTTAGACGTGGTAGTTAACACCTCTAACCTGTGTGACACACGTTAGACACGGTTGTTATGACTTATATCATATGCGACACGGTACGTTAGGCATGGTAGTTAACACTTGTAACAAAGGGTATTCATGGTACGTTAGGTTTGGCAAATATAGGCAAATATACCCTTAAAACACAAAACACACAATGGATTCGTTGCCTTTCTATCGACTCATCAATCATTGTTTGATAGCAATCGACCAATTATTTATGGGTTTGATACGTACCGTGTTTTATCATAAGCTGAGTCAATAAAGAAATATTTATACTTCTTACAGACGTTTTGACTTTAGTTTTGAATAAAGCCGTCCGAATATATCACTCGATTCCGTTTAACGTGCATGTAAAATCTACTGGGCAAGCTGAGGAAGTTACGCTCTTATCTATTGATTGGCTCTCATGTGGATTTCATTTACTTCTGTTTAGTTCAACTTTAGTTCGATCTTGTCTCCTTTAGAAAAGATCTGATAGAAGCTGTAATTTCCAAAAGTCTCCACTTTAGTTTCATAATTTATTTTTGTTTAGTGCATTTGTTACTTTGCTCCCAATATAACGACCTTCCTATAAGAACGACCAGCAAAGTTAAGGATGAAAGACTGTTTTTTTACATTATAATTTTTGACAATTGTAAATAGGAAACAATCTTATAAGCACCGGTTTGTACATTCTCACACACCTCCGCACAGACAAGTACACACACACATACACACATATATGTATGTATGTATGTATGTATGTATGTATGTATGTATGTATGTATGTATGTATGTATGTATGTATGTATGTATGTATGTATGTATGTATGTATGTATGTATGTATGTATGTGTATATATTGTTACGTTTCAAGGGCTCCTAATCAGTAACAAAGAAAAGGATGAAAGCCAACAAAGTTTGTACAAGGTTTGTATATTTTAACAAAACAATTTATTTCCCTATACAACAATATAAAAATTGGTAAATAGGACTTACAGTTTATAAATATAATCCAAACGTTGATCCTAAGAATGAAAACACAAGTCCTGTCACTAATTAGTCTTATAAGATTCCAGGTTCGAGTCCCGACGACGTACATATATAGAATGCGATAACTTCAGATGTAGTTCAGTATATTAATATCAGCATTTCCTCATTTGAATTACAGTCTTTGTTTCCAAACAATGCCAGAATAAATTTCCATGAATATATTTCACAATTTTTATAGAAAAATCAAATTGTTCTGTTTCCAGTGGTATAAATAATTAAATCCAAAATTAGACAAACAACAAACAATCCTGGCAACAAATTAAAATTAATACACTTTGTTCCTTCAAGGTATTAGAATGGCTGTCTAAAAATATATGGAATGCTTATTTAAAACCACAGACATCATTTCAAGTCTCGCGAGATTTGTCATGTGGAATCTTTCTACACCAATTTTGTCACGTCCACCAGAGTCACCCCACTTAAGAACCGGTCATATAAAAGGTTGTTTACACACAGTGGTCAAGCAAAGAATGTATGCCCTTGCTATTGACCAATCATTTTAACTTCCTGTTGCAACTGTTACCTGGGTAAGACGGACTAAATCATAATTCTGAAATAATACGTCTTCGTCTTGAGTAAACAAACTTTGTTATAAAAATATCTCATTACTGAAAAACAATCCAGACTCCGAGAAAAATATTCATTGCAATTAAATACAATGAAACAAAAATTAAGCATCGATGAAGAACATACCTTTTACATCGATAAGTTATGCCATGTCATGCTTACTGACACCATTGATACAATTGATAAGACATGTCATTCTTACTAGTACCATCGATACGATCGATAAGACATGTCATGCTTACCATTACATTTGATACGATCTATAAGACATATCATGCTTACGTGATAATTCTGTGTTGTTCAATAAAATATGCGATATAAAATGTACAGCTTTTGCGTTCTTTGCAAATGAAACGACATCTGTAAAACCTTAAAGTAAGAAGTCGCGTTTTCGCAGCCTCGTTGTTTACTGTTTGCTTTCTGATTGCAATTTTATTTACACATCTTCTTTGATCTGAGAATGGAAAAACGATAAAATCATAACATTAAGAATGAGATAAATTTAGAGATACCATATGAAAAACCACTTGAATCTTGGCGGAAAGCCATGTACGGTGCAAACAAAATGAAACGTTTAGAGGTTATATTTTCAGGAAGATTCAAAAACAAAGTTAATTTCAAGCCACTATGCTTCATTTCAATGTATTTAACCAACAATAACTGTATTCTTGCGTTGGAAAGTTATTTATAAAAAGATTATGTAGTATTCTGTGCAATGACTGATTCCACAAGAATGTATAATAATGATAATCATGATGGTACAGGGTGAATAAACAACATAGGTGGCAATTTATCGCAAGCATTGATATTTAGGATGCACATAATGAATGATGAGTGTTTGTATTATGAACAGGTACTCGTTTATCATGGGGAAATTATGTGAAAATATAAAACATTCGTTTAGATATATGAATACTGCATGTTATTCATTTATACCGTACTATTGGGTTTAGAGGCTGACACATTCTTGTTGAGATTTCGGTGTATATTAGTTCACATGAACTTGAATTACACGAAATTTGGATTTTGGTAATGATTTTTTTCACCACACATATTTGTCAATGTTATTGCCGTTGGCAATATGAACAATGTCTTCTGCAATATGTTCGTGCTGAAATCAATATATTTTACTAGACGAATGATTCTTTTCAGTGTAATTGGGTTATTTTAGAAACCAAAACCCAGATTTATCGCTAGTGTGTCGAACCAAATGGTGTACACTCAAATTACTGGATCGTTTTTTAGGCACACCTAAAACATGATTATTAAATTCATAATAATCAATAGTTTTTAAATAATGTATGCGTGTAGCCCATACAAGCAAAAAGGTCACAATATCAACAAGAAATATGTTTTAGAATACTATTCTGGTCATTAATATTACAATTCTATGAAGTAATCAAAAAGTGTTAGGAGAATGGAAATACATAATTTCAAACCACAATGTCTTATCATGAACACGTTTTAATCCTACTCCATTTCCATCTTTGGAATTTCCCGACTATCTAAGCCGGTGTAGAAGCCCTATTCTCCTTGTCACTCGCATAGAGACAAAGCGAAACCTTTATCATAATAAACTTTATTGTATTAAACTCAATCACAAAAAGCAACACCATCAAATTTACAAGATGTAACAAATGATTTAATACATACATATATATATACAAATCATATGGCGAATAACTACCTTTTCAAGCGCACTGGGTCCAACAAGGGATCACGTGTGTAAGGGATTGATTAAGATAGACGCAATAAACTGACGACGAACAGTGCGAAGCTAGTAAATGACTCGCCTAAGCACTTTCGACTCTGATTGAGTCTACATGGCTGACTCAAGATGTTCGTCGTCAGTTTATTGCATATATATATATATATATATATATATATATATATATATATATATATATATATATATATATATATATATATATATATATATATATATATATATATATATATATATAATGTGCGTCCCCACGATGCTACAACGACTGTATTAGCCATATCATTACTTGTCCAGTCCCACAATTTAAACCATCTTACCTATTCCCCATCACAATCGACATGACTCATCCATCCAATGGGTAACTTTACGTCAAACTTTTCAATATTAACATTATTAAGAGAGGTATTAAAAAATGTTGACACCAATATATAGAACATTGAAATATATAGTTACTTGCCCAAAGGAACAACACATTGCATGTATAAATAAAAATGAAACTATTCAGAACTAAACTACTTGTATAGAAAATTGTTACCTCGTAAACAGTCTCCGACTATGTCTTACTAGAAGAACTACACACATTCACTTGCAGGAATCACTGTATAGGTCCATTTAATTTAATTTCTAGTCACTGTTTGAAAAATCGGTTATAACATGTAGCATGCTATTTATCTCGTGTGCATGCTGTTGAAAAGGTATTTATGACAGGTACTATGTCGTTTTGCGTTTATACACGCTGTTGCAAAAATAGATATGATTTATACTGTGACATCCTACATATCTACATGCTTTTTTATTATGTGAGATGAAAGTCAGTTTTCGCTACTGACTACATATATGGATCTGTAATATGTCATTTGATTCGAGTATTCGTGTGCGCACAATAGTTCATATTAGTAACTCATGTTAAGAGTCGTAGGTTTAAGGTATCGTCTGTACTCTCTTATAAGACGATTTGAGATGCAAAGAGCACTGATCCATATATGAAGTCGTATAATGCGCTGGCAGTTCTGGATCTGTGCATAGTTTTAAGAGCAATCGAACAAAAAAATTCATAAGAGACTGTGATCTGCAGGCGCATTATGCAACGGCAGATCAGGATCTTTGTTTTGACTATACTGTAAAGTAATATAGAGATGTGTGGACATTTTCCTGAAATGTCACAAATGTTGTAGGGTGCTTAAAGTTCAATGTGAAAATGCGTACCACTTGTATTGCTCTTAGAACAAGATGATAACCTAAAACTACTTTGAGAAACTTAGTACATTTTTTTTCGAATCGATATCTCATATCGTTACAGAAAATGTTTGTAATTCGGCTGTTTGCTTTAGCTAGACTTTATTCGTAGATTGCCTTCCAGACAGATCCATTATACTGGGAATTATATCCCTAAATTAAACAGTCGCTCCTCCAATTTGAACAATTAAACGAAATAATTTTGGTGAATTGAATTCAATTATTGCGACGAAATTCCTGTTGATTTTCGGAGTTGAAATCCCTGTAGCAACCTCAGAGTCAGCAGTAAGACATGATTACATCTACTTGCAACATCGAAAACAAGCAAGTTATTTCCAGTTTACAATACCTTTACGTGTAACAACTAGTCAGGCAATACGTAGCAAGTTTTAAATCAGCGAGAAAACGTGCTCAGGAAAGTAATAAAAATGTAACAAATAAATCTCTGCCCTATTGCATAATTAAATATCTTCATCGGACCTATTTTTCACATTGGAAAGTACATTTGATAATGTCGTATTATTTATTGTGTTTTTAATGATGTATTATTTGTTTTCCCATAAAACCTTTATTATTAGCATGAACTATTCATGACTGATAATTAAAAGATTTTGTTCCTCTCATCATGAATAATAATAATAATAATAATAATAATAATAATAATAATAATAATAATAAATTAATTAATTAATTAATTAATTATAATACAGGCAATAACGACATCAAATTGTAATCTTAAACTTTGGTACTGTTTTAAAATAAATCATGTTGACTTTGGAAGCTATTCCTCAAAACAATCATATGAAGATTATTATTATTTAAATATATACACATATAAAATGAATATATTTAAATATTGTCACATGAAGGAATGTTTATTAACGAGTGGATTGCCTCATAATGTAGATTTCAAATAGTTAAGTAATTCATGATGATTATGGAATGTTAAGAATTCATTGAAACGTTTCAGTTGAGCCTCCTGTCCACCACACAACTCAAAATAATACAGGTATTGATATAATTGATTTCAAACTATTGCGTCCTTTAAAAATGCATTCTTATGAAACTTTTTAAATTCAGTTTTAATCTGGTATTTCACGAATGGTAAACTGTTTGCTTCTGTTATTGTAATTCCTTTAAAGGTTTCATACCTACAAAAAATATCCTGATTTCATATCCTGATTTCTTTAGATTAAATTATTTGTTATAAATTCATCTTTTGAAAGCGATTTAGGATCAAAGTATATTCTTCAACATGAAAACATGACAGAGATCATTATGTGCGTATCTTGAGACAGTTCAACTCTTGAGATTAAAATGGAGCTGTGTTTGTTTACGTACCTATATTAGATTATTCGTGAAATATCTCATTCTTCATTCAGTAGGACAGATTGAGAAATTGTTCAATTAGCCGTTATATAATCAATAATCTGTTTGGTGATTTTTGTTCGATAGTGTTACATTATATTACGCTACTAGAAATAAGGCTTGATCATATAATGAAAGATCGTATTATGTCATTCCCGAAGCAACTAATATAACTATTATTGTCAATATTAGTTTCATTAATACCTCCAATGAAAATAAATACAAAAGTGTCAAAATGGCATTGCCCAGGTCTTCTTTGACCAAGTCACAATAGTTCCATAATATTATAGTCCATAAATGAGCAATTTCTATTTTGTCTTAACAGCCTAAACAAATGTTTATCTTCTCAATAATGTTCAGGCACAACATAAAACACGTCTGCAGAATGGATGTTAGAAATGGAACAAAATAAATAAGAATTACTCTATAATAGGAATGACTCTGATTGCTCAGTCCGTCTATTACTACCATATTTGACAAGATACTGTTGACTTGATCAACAGTACACAAATTGTGTCCGCAAATGGAAAACACTCCAGCCCAGGTGATCCCATAGATGTGGTGTTACACAGGGGTTTGTTCTTGGGCCTATTATTTTCATTCTATAACTCAGCCACTCTCAGGTGTCATAGATCATTATCCCGTGTCTCACCACCTGTATGCTGATAACACTCAAATATAGAAATCTTGCCCTCCAGCTGAAGTTGGAGCTACAGTCCAAGACATTGAGAGGTGTATTTCTGATGTGAAATCATGGATGACATGTAACAAGCTGCTGATGAATGATGATAAAACTGAAGCCATCCTGATTACAACACAAAGACTTTCTCATTCACATCCTTTACCTCAAACAATAAATATCAGCACCACCTACATTAAATTCAAGCAGTCAGTACGAAACCTTGGTGTTACTCTTGATAGTAATCTCTCATTGCATCAACATGACATGAACATATGCAAGGCTGCATATCTTGAGGTGAGATGCATTAGCACATTCGCAAGTATTTGTCAGTTGATGCAACTAAAACACTTGTGTGTTATTTAGTACGTTCAGGTCTGGACTATAGTAACTCAATTATGTCTGATTCATCTCAATATCAACTTCAAAACCTTCAAAAAGTTCAAAACACTGCTGCTCGAATCATCCTTAGCGTACCACGATCAGAGCGCGCCTCTCCGCTGCTTTGTACCCTACACTGGCTAAAAAAGAGAGTTAAAAGTATGAAAAAAATCCATATCACACGTACGCACAACATACTCCCACTTGGCAGAGCATTATTATTTCGAAATGCATATCCATGTTGCCAAGACCATCCAATAGAAAATTACTACATTCTTCAAGAACTATCAAAACCCCACTATCCAGTACGAAATCAATCCAAAGCCGTCAACATTAAGTATTATTTAGATTATTATTAATAATTATCAACACATACGTAAGTATCTATTTATATATCACATTTAATGTTAAGCTGTTAACATTCCTACAACAGACCATAGTCCCGTACGTAAAATCTAGCTATAAATACTCATTACAATTTAAAGCCCTTAATACAATATGTAAAAAAATTGAAACCGAGTACCAAGAGTTTCAAAACATATAGTGATATATAACAATCTGAGTACATTTCTTCCGATTAATAGCTTGAATTACAGAAAGCGTTTGAAGATTATACTACTTAACACTAAACGGAATTAGACACTTTGTGTGTTTTATTGTTTGGGTTGTTTTACCCATTTCGTCATGCTTGATCAGATTCTTGCACGTTAATTTCTTAAGCAATAGAACAAAAAACAAAAGAAATAACAGAAAGAGGTGAAATTCAAAAAGAAATTAATATTGACGTAGATGAAAAGACAATTAAATGAATGAATGTATATGCTAAATCTGAAATGTAAAAAGGTCTAATAAAAGAAACGTAGAGATGAAACTATTAAAAGAAAAATATAATTTAATAATGATCCCTTTTGTAGAATGTGATTATAGGGAAACTTAAATTAGTTAGAAATAAATATAAAGCAAATGTACAGGAAATAACTTTAGCACGAAGTGAGAGAATAGATGCAGCTTATTCAGAAACAGCGAAATAAATTAACTAAAACAAACGTAAATAGTGAAATATTTATCAATTGATGAAACTTAAAGAGGGTGAATTAATATAATAAAAAATTGAGTGACTATAGTACAAAGGTTAAATGAAATTGATGAGGAACTACCATAAAAGAGTGGCTTTCGAGCACCTTACTTACTATCTTTTACATGTTTTGCATTTATCTCTTTTGAGGCATTTGTTGAAAACATAATGTACACGTACAACAGTTTTAGAATATATGTTTTTGAAATTGGTTTACGCGTTTTAAGTCGTAACATTTTCTTAATGTAGCAGATCTCTAATGCGATTCCGGTATTTATTGATTGAAGAGTGTAAATATTCTTATATTTAGCGACTGAGGAGTGTATATTCTGTTATTTAGTGATTGACGAGTGTATCATTTCTGGTATGTATTGATTGACGAGAGTGTCGATTATAGAATCATATAAGACCAAATGTGACATTGGGATACGAAACAAATCCATTAAACGAAATATGCCGATTCATTTGTTTTTATTGTTTGTTAGGTCATAGGGTGACTGTAAAAGCTTCTGTATCTACGTCAACTATATCTTCACTGTCCTGAAGGCAAATATCCAAATTAACTCTTAGGTCTAGAACTGTACGAGGGAATGCAATCACGCCATAGAAAGGTTATAGCAATTGCTTTCCCTTCGAACAGCGTTCTTTTCTTTCTCCAAGTAGAGGCATCAAAATGCCAAAGAATGGATAATGAGTTTTGGAAATGGATATCAATTTTGTTCTCAGAAGGCGCTATGAAAAAGCATCCATGTCAACCACCAAGGTGACTGGCGTATATTCTCGTGTGCAGTTCTAGTCGAATTAGTGAGAACGATGACATGGAATGAAAACAAAACAAGCATGGAATAAACAGGGATGGAAGTTAGAAGTTTGAGTTAGTTCTAAATATCATTATCTCTTATTGGTGAGAATAGTATACTGTTGGGTTATACTTTCTTGATTTGAACACTATTCCAGCTTTCATAGTGTATGTTCTAATATGTTTACATGTTGTGTGACGCACCTTTTAGCACATATATGATTCAGGAAAAACGAACACCTTCCACGCCTTATTCATATGATTCATACTTCTGTTTTAAACAATAGATGCTTTTGTTGCTAGAATAAGTAAAATTCCTACAATTACACACCAAAAAGCTGTATCTTTCTTGCTACATATTCTTTAAGACTGCAACCAAAATTTTATGAGCACATACAAAATTACCTAATTCCGTTGTGAGATCATTTAGATAATCATTTGTTGAATTCATCAATTGTGTTTCTATTAATTAATTGTGCTTTTTCATGTATTTAATCTATCTTGAATTTAATACGCATTATATACATCGTTGTACTGTTACATCTGATATACATCGACAAAGTAATGTAGCTTTTAGCGAATGGAAAAGTTACCTTTGCGCTAAAATATTTACTGTGTGATGAAATTAATCGGCATTATAAAACCAGGCTGGGATTATCGTATTTAAATTAGGATTTAAATTGGAACATTCGTAACTGATCATTGCAGGTTGAGAAGAAATTTAACTTAATAAATTTGCAAGATTTCGCGCTAATCAGTTCTCTACCTTGATCTTTAAATTAAGAGTGAATGATGAGATTCAGCTGAATACAGTCCATTATATTTACTTTATTTACTAGAAATTGCAAAGTCGACATTATTTCAGTTATTCATGTACTAGCTTTTATGGAGTTTACTCTAATAATATTATTAGCCAGGTTTATGATAATTCAGAAATACTAGAAACATTCCAATGATTAATTGTATTACAAAGGTTCTTCAGACCTATGAAGTAAGCAACCAAAGCTAAATATGATGAAAAGTTTGGTAACCTGATTTTTAAATTCATTATATATATATATATATATATATATATATATATATATATATATATATATATATATATATATATATATATATATATATATATATATATATATATATATATATATATAGCCTTCGTCATATCAATCAATAGCGAAATCAACGGAGTGTTTGGAGTTGTTGTCGATGTTGTGATAACGACGTGTCAGGGTTAATATAGTTTAGGATTAATCTGACAATATTTCATAATACTGTGGCAGAACTGTGAGTCGTTCATTAGTAATAATAATTTAGCTTATATTGTGAAAATAATAGAGAATGAGAAATGAGAGTAATACGACACTTGTTTCATTGATGCATTATGGTCCGATAGGTCTATGTAATACAACTTGAGCCAATTCTCACACTTTGAATTACATATTCATATTCGCACGTACACACCATTCTGATTACAATCCAGGGATCAAATAGGAAACTATTACATGTATTATGTGCCCTTGTGATACATTTCATCAATGAATTGCCATTAAATACTTCAATCCTAAATAGAGTTGTAGACAAAGGGACGAACGGACAAACTAAAACAATATTACAAAATTATGCTTTATATAGATCGATATAGTTAATCCATTGATGTTCCCCTTTACAAATGTTTTGAACTTAAATTAACAACGTATTCTTTTACGTTTTGAATTTGTGTGTTATTTCAATTGTTTGTTCAGTATCCAGTTTATTCATTCCATTTTGTTCACTTAACGATGAGAATAATAATTAATAATGTTGCTAATGATTCTGGCGAGATTTCTTATGTTTCGGAGTAGTGATGGTGGTGTTTGTGATAATTAAGCAAAAATTTATTTGTAAAACCAGCAAGCATTAACAATGGTTGTCTCCTTCTTTAGCTGTCGATAAGCTTCATTGTTATTTTTAAATTCTAATATAAAACGAGGATTAGATATCTAGTACAGATTCCAGTCACTGTAAACTTTGTGTAAATGTCTACCTAGTAGAGATCGAAATAAATCGGCTTTGGCTTCCTAAGATGATGGCAAGTTAAAGGTAGTTAATTCAGGTTGCAGGGAAAAGAACTTCAGTGTTTTTTCTAAACGTTATTATTCAAACGATATGCATTCGTATGTTTCTAGTTTTGTCTGGAAACCATATTAATGGCATGTCAGCATTGTTTCAGTAAAACGTGAGACATGACATCAAGGGATTAGGACATACAGCAGACGTCTTCTGCACGAACATTCCAGACACATTACACGCGATTACACATCCGGATTTAATAGAGAGAGAACATAATCCAGTGATATTCAGATCTCAATAACGACATAAAGCCTATTCTTTGGTTGAGGACAGCTTTCACGGAAGCCATTTTCCGCCATTGTCATTATTTACAACAGTAAAATGCATGATGTAAAACGGATCTATCGGAATATGCAAAATCGAAGTGTCCCTTGTACCTACATAAGATTATTACCGATCAGATTATCATGCGATAGAAGACTTTTATTTTATAATAGCATTATATAATCTTAATTAGCTCAAGTCATTTTCATTTGCAATGGGTACACATTATCCTTAAAGTTTTTATTTATTGATTGGTTTGTCTAGCTAGATATTTGTTTATTTATTTATTTATTTATTTATTTGAATCACCATTAATCTGTAAATTTATAAGTTTGGTTTTAGGAGAATGTGTTTTCTATCTAATTGACTTATTAATTTATTGATTTATTTACGATGCACAAGCACGAAACAGAATAATATATCTGAAATATGAAGTAATGTTTCTTTTGGTGTTGTATTGGTGTAAATACACACACTGTCACTGAGGAAAATTGACGTTTTAAGCGACACCAAGTAGTAAAACACGATGACCACCACAACAATCCACGTATTCAATACATTCATTTTATAGTCATCGTGGTCATCTTAATTAACGTTATAATAATAATAATAATAATAATAATAATAATAATAATAATAATAATAATAATCTTTTCTTTTCTTCTTCTTCTTCTTCTTATTATTATTATTATTATTATTAATAATTTAATAATAATAATAATAATAATAATAATAATAATAATAATAATAATAATAATAATAATAATAATAATAATAATAATAATAATAAAATTAATAATAATAAATAGTCTTTTAACTTTTTAATTCAAATTGTCTTGTTAAACCGACATTTGTGGCCTAGCAGTGGTGTCTACGTTTATATTGAACTGGGAAATAAAAATGTTATAGACACGAATGGGATGTCCAATGTTCATTTGAAGACTGTAGCAAGATACTTTTCCTTCGATAATAACATGTTATGGCTGAGTAAACTAGGGAGACAAAGGATGATATCGGAAATTACTGAAATAAATCTTTTACCAGCACTTTTGGTTCTTGTTCGGTAGACCTTTAGCTAAAAGAATATGTCTACATCCTCGTCATGTATGTCATATTGGAGTTGGCACCATCATCATAATCATCAGGACAATATTCAGTATAACATTAACTGTATTCAAATAGTCCTGTTAAACCTACATCTGTGGCACAGATATCGTCTTTTTACCTTTATGTTGAACAGGGAAATAAAAATGTTAAAGATACGACTGGGATGTCCAATGGTGGTACGAAGTCTGCAGCAAGATACCAGGGCTGGAATAAACTTTCTTCCTCATTTTCACTTTCATATATATCAAATAGTCAGTTTTGCTTTTTCTCCGATTATTACATTGCATGGCTACAAAAGAGAGCAAACTTGAGAGACAATGGATTATATCAGCAAAGATAAAAAAGAAAATCTCACTTTACCAGCTATATGGTTCTTTTTTGGTGTACCATTAGCTAAAATAATATATCTATGACTGAAAAGTTAGGTTTAATTTGAGTAATGATTTGGAACAAAATGCTTTCGACTAAAGACCAATAAGTGTTTGCTATGTTATGAATTCGAACTGATCTGCACGAACAACAAATGTTTGGTCTGCAATGAATTTCAATTATCACGCATGAACAACCAGTACTTGGTATACAACGAATATCAAATGCTCTGTATCAACAACCACAGTTATTGTAGCAAGAAGATATTCGAAAGTTGGGAAGCTGTAGCACCGTGCAATGCTGAAAGCGTTTTGTACGTATAATAACCCATCTCATTTTTATTGCCCACGGAATATCATTTCAAATCAGAGTAATCCCCACTTTACTTCCTCTCCTAGTGCTTTTAAAATAATTGACATATATGCAATTAAACTGCCATAATTTAAATGTGGAAAATAGGTCAATATAAGCTTCCTACTGTTCATATTTCAAGCATAAATTGACAAACTCCGACAGGCAACGAAGGCAAACCACAGCTTTTTACAAATATCCCCTCAAGGATCGTTTGATGCCTATCATCAAAATTTCTTAGCAGTGTGATAGAAATAATTTTGTTCTCCTTGGATTTGCAAAGAACTCCAGATTGTAAAATATATGAAAACTTAAACATTCAATAACCCCTTGTCTTTCTTCGATCATCGCGATCTGGAATAAATCAATTATCGAAGAAGAAGATATACTGGTCTTTTTAGACAACTAACTTCTCAATCTACATGGTGTCCATTGTCTGTGATCATTCACTATAATTTACACCATCATAATATTGACATATTTCCTAATCACCTTTCAGTGTTCCCAATGGAAGTGTAAAGATACCGTTATCAAAAATGATATTATAGGTTACTTGGTGTATTTTCATTTTCAAGTTTTTTTTATCCACTCCAATTTCTTTTTCTCTTTCACTCCAGATTTCTTCATATTTTGTCATTTGTGAATGAGAGGGGATCAGAAAACAGAAAAGGAAAAGACTGAGATTAAGTTTTGTACTATGTTAAAATCATTTAGAAAACGGAGATTAAACATCTCTAACGATTAATACAGTTCCAATAATGTTTATGTATGCGTATCATTGCGCCAGGGGCGTATCTTACTGAAAATAGCAGAACTTCCGGTACCATTGAAATGGTATCCAAATCTAAATATCGTAGCAATGCTAAATCATGTCCATGCTACAGTAATGCGTTTTTCTATGCAACAATAAATTCTATTCTTGAGAAAGTGATTTTAGTACAGGTTTCGTGGATACAGTACTTATTATCACTAATGTCACTATTTGGGAAGGGGATTTGCTGTTTTGTTGCTGTGATAATTATAGCGTTTCCACTATAATATTGCCGCTACAACGATAATATGACCGATTCAGCGGTAAAATTTAATGTTACATTTGCATTGATAAGAATTACCTTAAAATGGCACTATTAATGTTGCAGTGATAAAATATACTGTTGTAACCATAAATAAATTGTTGGAAGAACACAAATACTGCCTCGTTAGTATTTGAATATCGTTGCACCTGTAGATGATTATCGTCGGAACGATGTATTAATATCAATGCAACGTCTGTAAAATATATTACAAGAAACTTTGTTTCAAAATACCTTTATCTCTCTGGGAATCAAACGCTAGGACTTCATATTCAACGCAAATGGAATTCTTCTTGTCGCTTTTGAGACGCTTTTTTAATGTTGCTTGAGTTGTCGTGAGTTATTAAGAGTAACTAAATGGACAGCTAATGCTGTTGGAAGACACTACTTCTGGTTGTCCGTCTAAAGATACAATCCTTGCGTTATATACAATTCCTAAAATATAACTCGTAAAAATGTTAACCATTTTTGGATAACATAGCAAACATTTACTTTCGCAAAGATATGATGTATATTGTTTCTTTAATGATATGAACCATTATTTATTTATTCTAAAATCATCCCTATAGACTTCATTCTTTACGTAACATTTGCAAATCTTAGGTTCTTATTGGTCATCTTTATTGATCTTATTCTGAATGTTATCTAACACATTTGATTTATCATGTCATCTTTACACTCTTCATTTATCATTTCATCTCATCTTAATCAATATGTCCTCTTCAAATTCTAGATTGCTCTAGTCGTCTAACAGATAATATCATTACTAGTTACAAAATATATACTACAGTGGATAGTGCCATCAGTGGATTGCAACAGATGTATGTATGTATGTATGTATGTATGTATGTATGTATGTATGTATGTATGTATGTATGTATGTATGTATGTATGTATGTATGTATGTATGTATGTATGTATGTATGTATGTATGTATGTATGTATGTATGTATGTATGTATGTATGTATGTATGTATGTATGTGTGTGTGTGTGTGTGTGTGTGTGTGTGTGTGTGTGTGTGTGCGTGCGTGCGTGTGTGTGTGTCTTACATTACCCAAACCCAGTAGTAGCTGTAAGTTGATACAGTAACTTCAAAAATACGTGTATGCGTGATGGTATAGAATGATTATACAACATATTTGTACAGAAACGTTGTTTTGGAATTTCTTTATTTACATATTATTCAATTAGATAAGTAACACATCGTATATAAACAAGTGCTATTATAGCACACACATACACACACACACACACACACACACACATATATATATATATATATATATATATATATATATATATATATATATATATATATATATATATATATATATATATATATATATATATATATATATATATGTGTGTGTGTGTGTGTGTGATATATATATATATATATATATATATATATATATATATATATATATCACACACACACACATATATATATATATATATATATATATATATATATATATATATATATATATATATATATATATATATATATATATATTTGCAATCTTCATATATATTTGTCCTACCATAGGAATACTTACAATATTGATTTCTAGGTAAATTTGAGTTCTGTCCTACAGCCAAATCACAACATAATCTATTTTCTAGTGTATTATTTTACTGTCACAACTTAATCGTATTTCTTGTATACGATATTATTAGTTTTAAGCTTATTTCAAAGATCACAAATGAACATAATACAATTCATAATGGAAATGTACAAAAGTGTGCATGTTATCAGGATTCTCTCGTATCCCTAATGCATTATAAGGTAGAAAGAGGTTGTACACGAAACAACAGATATGAGGATGAAGTTCAGTCTAGGTTATCGTCTCTAGTCAGGAGATGATTGAATAATTCCATATCGACGATGAATGAAGTGAGTGGACGACCTCTGCAATCAATGATTTGGTTAAGTATTCTGGCGCCATGTAAATTGCCCCATACAAGAAACTACTTGCTTTCTAGAATAATGGTTTGTTGAGGGAATCCGTTATATCAATTCCTAAAATATAACTCGTAAAGCAGGAAAGCAGGATACATGGAATTATAAGGATAAAATTGATTATGGTGGCAAATGTATCGAATTACAAATCTGACGTAATTACTCATAAAGTTTTTATATAATACATCAGACTTTATTTGCTCTGAAAATAATAAGGTAAATTTTAGAATGGGATAAATTTCGAAGTTAAACTTTATAGAAATTTCCAATTCTAACTTTAAACTTTTCGAAATATCCAAATATGTTAATGTTTAGGCGATGTATCTAATTAAGTTTTTCCACTATAAATTTAGGATTATAATCAGAAAAACACGACTCTTTCGCTACTCTTATCTTCTTTTGCATCAATCTGTCAGTTCAGCTTAAACTCAAGCTCCATTCACCTTCGTCACTCATTGCAATGGTCAATATTTTTCATTATTTTATCGTAATAGTTGACGTATAAGGAGGAATTAGATTAGCTTTCAGCCGATGAAAACGTTACTTTTTGGCGCCGCAGCATTGAAGACCTAATCAAATTCAATACCACTCAAATATCATCCAAAGGAAATTAATAAAGATAATGAAATAATGCTGGAAAATTATTTCTAAATTTCGTTTAGATCTATTTAATTAAAGGTTAATTGTTAATTTAACGAGTCTCAGATTCAAACGAAACATATTCTATCAGATGTATAACATCTTAGCATTATATAATTAAGACATACCCCGCCATCGAACGGTTTTTAAATAAGAAAGGAATGTTGTGGCTCTTACTACTGAGTCCATTTGTTTCTTAATCGTAAGATTGAACGGCAGAACTAATAATGAAATACTTGCTTCTTGTCCGTCAGCCCCAGCGTACCAAAAATTACCAAGGCAATTTTGAAACCGTTCTCAATTTAACTTTGAAATGCTAATGATGATTAAACTTCGTGAATAATATCAATGAATTATGCAAAATAGAAAACTTGTGTTGTCTTTTTATTACAAAACTAGATGCGAGAGACACGTTATTTTGACAACCAAATCACTATCTCATGCACATATTATTTTCTTCCAAAAATTCCTTGAACTGAATGCAGTTTAGAATGGATAATTTCTGATGTGTTTATTCATATTTCAGGCAAGGCCGCTATAAAAAGGAAAATATAAATATAACTTTACTATTATGTAGTCGTTATTGCTTGTTTTGAATGAAAAATTGATTGTATTTTTTACATTATATATACATTCTGTTAAGAAAAATAAAAACAACACAAAATCCCGAATAAGAATTCGATAAAAATGGAGTTTTATTTGTGAAGTACGGTTTACATTTATCAAGATTCTAGAAAGCAATATTTTGTCCAACAAAAGTAAATATTTAATGTTAAGTAATTGTAAGGTCGCGGAAAAGTACGACACCGAGAACGAAACATTCAAATCATAGCTAGGAAACGACAAATACAGAACATCATATATGTGGTACGACTAAAACATTACATCAATGAAATACTATGACTAACACACGTCATCATGTATAAGGTACTACAGATACAGAATATAATTGATATTGTACGACTAATACATAACACCATTGCTATGATACTATTTATTTACATCTTTGTGTATACGGTACGACCAAAATATACCATCATTGACATGGTACGTCTAATACATAACACCATTGCTATGATACTATTTTTTGACATCTTTGTGTATACGGTACGACCAATACAAATGATGATTGACATGGTACGACTAATACATAACACCATTGCTATGATACTATTTATTCACATCTTTGTGTATACGGTACGACCAATACATAACATCTTGGACACGGTAGGACTAATGCATAATACCATTGCTATGATACTATTAATACACGTCCTCGTGTATAAGGTACGACCAATACAGAATGTCATTTATAATATTCCTAAAGTTCATAGTTCTTTGACTATTACATCATATGGGTTAACTGCTGTATATGTAACTCAATTCAATAACCTAATCACTCGTCATTTTCTGTATGCGTCTGAATAATTGGTGATCCTAGGGAATGTATATTCGACTTCAGATTGATCTTTCTTAATATTTTCATTTCCATAGGATGCTTATTTCAGCTAATGTCGACATTCTGGATAAACCGGTGCTCGGTCATGACAAGTGCTGTTCACACAGTGCCATACCAATTAAAGGTTACAAACACAGCATTGCCTCTCAAATGATAAACCGATAGCCTTTTGTGTTGGGAGTGGGCCAGGTCCTGTTATATTGAATATCTAATGCCAACAACGTGCTGAAGTATGTTTTTTTTCTTCTGTTGCTATCTCATTCCATTTGCAGTTTGAAAGAGCTGGTATTATCATACAAAAACCAAAAAACTTAAAGAGAATAGCATCATCCCATTAAATGTAATTCATGTCGTTGTGTCTTAGGTCAAGGAAATATATCAATGTCAAGGGATAATACGGTATAGGTGCTAGGTGAGTTAAGGGATAATATATTACTGGTATAAATACAGTATATAGATGGTACTGTACAGATATAATATAGTAGACGGATCATAACGTATAGTGATAATACAGTTTAGGGATAATACAGTATACGTATTAATTCAGGATAGAGATGATACAAAGCAAAAGTAGTATAGTGTACCGAGAATACAGTATAGGTTTTAATACTGTGTAGAGATGATATAGTAAATAATTAAGATATTAGGGACATAATACAATATAGGGATAAAACATTTTAGCGATAATAAAGCATAGTATGAATACAGTATAGAGATTATATAGTACAGAAGTAATACAATATATGGATTGTACAGTATAGATATAAATACAGAATAGAGATGATACAATAAAGAAATAATACGGTATGGAGATAACAAAGTATAAGGATAGTACAGTTTAAAGATATCTCATTATGCGTTTAAATACAGTATAGAGATGATACAATACAGGAGTGATACAGTAAAAGGAGAATACAGATATATTTAAATACGGCATAAGGATGATACAATAAAGAAATAATAGAGGGGCAATAAATTATAAGGATTATACAGTCTGGGCTTAACACATCATATGTATGACTTTAGTAAAGAGATGAAACAGTAAAGATATATATATATATATATATATATATATATATATATATATATATATATATATATATATATATATATATATATATATATATATATATATACACAGTATAGAGATAATATAGTTTATGGACGATACATTAGGGAAATAATGCAAGTTGAGAATAATACATTATAGAGATAGTACACTAATGAGATAGGTCATACTATGAAGGATACCCTTTTGTCTGAAAAGAGGATTTAAGTTTTATAGGTCTTGAATCTAATTATTTCTTCGTTACCTTGGTGGTGATATAAATGGTATATTTGTTATTTGAATAGCAGAGTTGTAGTAGCGGGATAAGAAGAATAAGCAGTTATTGCTTTATAGTAGTAGTAGTAGTAGTAGTAGTAGTAGTAGTAGTAGTAGTAGTAGTAGTAGTAATTGTAGACACATCTAATTTAGTAGAGCTAATTAATATTAATACCCTCTTAGTGAAGGACTAACATCACTATTATCAGCTTACGCTAAAGGTGGAAATATAAGATGATGGAGAGAGGAAATATGAACACAAATACATTCGAAGCTTTTATGGAAATTATTTTGTACGGACACAAACACGCGCGCATATCATTGACCTTTTTCTTTAAGGGTGATATCAGTTAAATTGAAGATTAATTATTTCAAGTTGTTTAGCTAGGGGAATGATATTTAGTAATGACACGTATTCAATTGGATTTGACAAAATACAATAGGAACTTAAGAAATATTACATTGGTTCGAAACGAATGAAGCATTCTTGAATATAAAATAAAATAAATATTCCTGGACATAGCGAAAAAAAAAACATTTCTGATAACATCCATAAAATTGTGTATTCCCATTTTTTTTATTTGCAAATTCAAAATGTATAGTACAAAATAAATAAACATACTTATCAAAGGCCATCGTTTTAGTCATATTTGCTCCTTGTCAGGACATTTTTCAGTTTTGAAAAAAATCAGTATATATGATGTTGTCTTCAAATTAATTCTTTGAATCTGCTATAGGTACGATTGTGTTTGGAATGAAAACAAACCTTGGACTTGTGTTAGCATAGCTTCGTTTTGTTCTTCTATAGGGTGAAGATGATTATAGAAATCCATGCTGGCTAATTAATTTAGTCATACAAACTGTTGAGTGAGGCAATTTTTAATATCTGCAAACATTAATGCTTGCGTTCCAACGCGACATAGTGAAGAGTGGAGGAAGTAAAACCCGTTCACAAACTACATCAGGAAATGAGACGGGCGTATATTAGCGCCATTCGGCGTGATGAGAGTCTCTCCGGCGGTGGTAATAACTGGATAGAGAATGTGATTAGGGCAATCAGAGTCTGTCAGGCGGCTGGACGGAGAATTTGATCAGCGGTAAATAAGTAGGGCTGCTTTTATTTTATGAATGTTATGGTAGATACATAATTAAGTAAATCCTTCACAGAACCAAAACATGGAAGTTTTGTGTAGTGGTCATTAGAAGGGATTCGTATGTATTAAAATGTACCTAAATATCAATCATTATCATTAAATTTATCCCAATAATCATTTGTAGCTTTTACCACACAAGTAATCCGAATATTGTAAACAAAATTAAAGGTACAATATCAAGGGCAAATTGAGCAAAATAACAACATTGTTAAAACAAAATATCTACACAAACTTTTAAGTCTATTTGTTTCGTGTCTTTCGAATTGTCTTTCCGTATTTAAAAAAAAAATATTTGCCTCTACTGACACTCCGTTTAATTTATCTTTATTGCAGGAGATCTTAACTTTGCCTGCATCAATGCACTCATGTTTGACACCTTTTTGTCAAAGGGTTTTAATCAATACCGTCATATACATCATATTCCATTATAGATTGTTTTACTAATTCTGCAGATTTGTTTTATCTATCTTTCTGATGTTCTGGAAAGCATACACGCCAACTTACTGCGTGTCTCACCATTAGACAGATTTGCAAAAATCTCTCTTCAGAAGGATTTGGAAAAGGTAACATGAAAAGTTTTTTCTGTTTAATTCCAGTCCGCAAAAATCATTCAAAATCTTGTGATTTTTTGACATGTCTATTTCATTTCAATTCATATTGAATTATGTATTTTAAATAAATATCCAGTGTATGAATAATAATGAGTACAATCAGTCATGTACCAGTGCAGCATATGTTTAAACTTTATCATAAGATTTTGGTGATAGTTGCATTGCACAAAATGAATTTATTCATCGCATCAAAGTATGAAAGGAACATTTAAAAAGTGTCAACAAAATTTTCTTTTTGACATGTATGTATGTATGTATGTATGTATGTATGTATGTATGTATGTATGTATGTATGTATGTATGTATGTATGTATGTATGTATGTATGTATGTATGTATGTATGTATGTATGTATGTATGTAGATGTGTTTGTGCGTGCGTGGGTGCGTACTTACATACGTACGTACTTTCGTACGCACGTACGCATGCACGCACGCACGCACGCACGCACGCACGTACGTACGTACGTACGTACGTACGTACGTACGTACGTATGTATGTATGTATGTATGTATGTATGTATGTATGTATGTATGTATGTATGTATGTATGTATGTATGTATGTATGTATGTATGTATGTATCTAAAGGGTCTAAGGGCTAAATAGCGTAATCATGGCTGTATAGTGGCAAGTGCCGAGTACGTTTATGTATTCTATAAAATTCATACACAGCAAGAATAAAGGCAAAAGCCATTAAAATTCTTGCAAGGTGTGCTTACTATTAAGTTTTTGAAATATTAGAGCAACACCAATCAGCTTGACAGATACTTGTTAATGTAGAAAGTAACAAAACAGTTTCAAATTATCTTCCCCTATAACTTTGTTTGTTTTCATGGCCTGTTAAAGTCAGCTTAGTAAATCCCTTCAATGTTGGTCAAACAAAGTAAAATTCTGAACAAAAGGCGTTGTCATGTGTGGTATTATAAAACGTAAGATTGACCCTTGCTTAGGTGGAGTGTTTCCTTTGTGAACTCTTCAGTTTCGAAGCTTTTAGCACTTTGACACGCTTTTTGCAGTCCTATAATGTCTGAACAGAACTAATCGGCCTTGAAACAATATCCGGAACGTGCGAAGTTTGAAGCAATCATTAAATTAGAAGGGTGTATTTATCTTCGTAATAACACTCAACATTAATTCGACGGCAGCTAAAATATCTATTTATATACTCCAAATTTTAAATGGTGTGTGCAAGAATAGCATCAGCTATTTAATGATCATTTTAGCTAACGGTAAGAGGAGTGCAATAATAATATTATATTTCTTGTATTTTATATATTTCGTGTGTCATATTTTTCGCATCCATCAAAGAAGATTATTTGAAAACAATCTTCCGACCTATTCACTTTGTATTAAAATATCGAATGGCCAGCTCCAAATGGAGAGCATTTAAGCTTGTTAATTTTGGTTTACGTTTAAGCGAGGCTCAGAGCAGAAATGATCGGAAACATGAATCCATTTTGATACAAGTATCTCATTCATCATCGGCTGATGGCGATCGACCAAGAATTGTTTTAATTGATCCTTCCTGTGCCGCTCTTGGAGGCTATTCAATAGAGACACATCAATCTATAAAACGTCAGAATGCTTTTCAGACCTATGTGTTGAATTTATCAAATTTTCTCCCCGATTTAATACTTACGTCCGTATTTAAATGTACAGTCATCTGAAGATTATCTGCTTCATTCAAAAACAGATAAATTTGTTTCAAACATCCTTATACTCCTCAGAAAATCAATTATGGTAAATTCAGTTGACTTGTTCGTAAAGATATCTCTATCTCTATAATATGTTTCTCAATATATATATATATATATATATATATATATATATATATATATATATATATATATATATATATATATATATATATATATGGAATGTGTTTTAAGTTTTCTTGAGTAAATCAAATTTTGTTTGATTTCAATTTAATGCTTTTCTTATGTATAAACACCTAGTACTTTCTGGGCAATAAACAGTTTAGTTTCTCACACCATCGAATGACCGTCGTGTTAATGTCTTGAGCTGTATGCTCCATTTTATATGGATAATGTCCGTACGTTACATTGAAGGCCATGTTTAATATAATCCTATTATCAAGGAAGCGATTTAAAATATTACATAGTACTGATTCATAAAGCTGCCTAATTAAAATATCACAAATCATTCAGAAAGCCTAGTACATATTAATTTACTTATGTTGTCGTTCATTCTTGAGTCATTGTGGTGATAGAAGGCGATCACTTGGAAATTTCAATCCCTAAAATCCATTTTAGTTGTGCAAGGTAATCTCTTTTAACTCTCAATCCATATATCGCATTATAGTTGTACGAGGGTTGAGAATGTTAGACATATTTGTATCCAATAGCTGCTATAGCCTTAATCGATTCTTTAAAACAGCTTCATACTTTTATCCCAAAGCCGTTGTTAACGGTCGCTTGACCTTATTCTTCTTCGGGTAGATGTAAAGAATCCAGTTTAAAGTACGTACTAGTGGCACCTAGTTTTAGTCCTCATAAAATTATATCCGGGTGTAAAATAAATTGCTATGCATTTAATTCTTCTTTTTAAATTGCACGTGTACAGTGTTAGAGTAAATGAATACTTTTTATTTGAGGTACAAAATCAACGAAGCTCTGTAATCCAATGCTAAAAAAGCATCATAAAAACTTACTTTTTGTCACGTTATGAAGTCTTTTTCACAATTTGTCTTGATATTAAAATGGAAGCGTAATAAAACCAGTTCATTCAAAACTGCAGATCCCTTGATAAATTTTAAACTATTTGTAGACCTTCACTTGTTGAAGTTTGTCGTTTAAACTTGTCTACATTGATTGTCCAGTTATATATATTTGTTTTGCTAGAAGCTCTAAACGACAATAAGTGATACACGACTGTAAATGTCTGTTCTTATCATTTTATAAATTTAATCAGCATTTATAATGCGCATATTATGGTTGTCCAGTTGCCCAGGGCCTCACGCTTATAGGGGCATCATGCTGCCCATATTGTTAATGAATAGTAGGGCCGGTAGGAAGCCACAGTGCATTGATTTGTCCAGAGCCTGCAATGATCTTAAGACGGCACTGGTTGCATTATGTTTATTTGACCCTGTGTGAGAGAAATTTCTCTGCTGATATGCTTTTTCAATAACACTTTAGTAATTTTGGTTAATTTGAGAGGTATTCAATATGGTTGGTTGTCATTAATACAAGTTTTAAATTTCTCTTTACTTGTCTTTTATTAAGATTTTACTTTCCTATTATAAGCTCATGTTACGTAACGTGTGATTGTGTCATGTAGAATCACTATGTTATTAAGAGCTGAAAACTGAAACTAGTTATGTGTCAAGATATGAACCGAAGAAATGAAGTTGGTGTTATGTTCTTTTCTGCTAACTAAAATTACATTGTTTACATTGAATTGCATGGTGGATTTCGAAACCAGTCAGATTATTGTCAATTATATTAACCTTGAACAACAACAACTAATTGATTTTGCATAGTCTATAATTTACAAAGTTATGAAGGCAGAGTTGCGCGTGAAGTCTGCTACATACTTCGCTTACTTACATTATTAGAGTGCAGCAATGACTGGTATTTCAGTGTTTGGACTCCTCATCAGGCATTTAATTTGTTTAGCACATTTTTGTTACAAATAACAGGATGGTGGTGGTGTAAAGCGATGATACAGACAACGCCAAACCGGAAGTACATTCGAAACCAGACTGGTAACCGAAAATAGTTTTCGGAATATATTGCTGTGCTATTATATCCAGACTAGAATCACGTACCCGTTTTCAGCCAGTTGCAATTTAACGCATAACCGAGTGTCTACTTTAGCATTCATAAAACCGAAGAGATCAGGATTGCATACATCACATCGTGACCTAAATCTGTCAAAGTTCTTTGTATATTGCATTTTCAAAGCAAAACACATTTGGATAACTTTTAAGGTAAAGGGGCTTGAATTAATGTGCTTGAACGCCATAAAAGAGAAATTGCTTTCCAACTCTCTTCAAACGACTCATCAAAGTACACTATGGGGCAAAATCCCGCTCCTGCTGGGTCTAAAGAGGTGATGGGACCAATTAATCTACCTTGCTGAAGGTAATGATGCATATGATCAGCAGAATGTATTCCATCAGCTGGTTAAACACTTATTAGGAACTAAAATTAAGTACAAATATAATAATCTGATATTATGAGTAGACATATGGAGGTTAATGTTTACTATATGAACCATCATTTACCGTATAATTCAGTAGCACTTATCTATCTATCTATCTATCTATCTATCTATCTATCTATCTATCTATCTATCTATCTATCTATCTATCTATCTATCTATCTATCTATCTATCTATTTATCGGTGTGTGTGACAGTTTCTTTGCTCGTGCAAGTCTAAAGTTTAACTCTGTAAAGAAGCCGTAATACTTTGTTTTGGGTAATTATGTATTTTCTATTTTTGGTAATTTTGTATATCCTGTTTTTGTAACTAATGTATATTCTTTTTTTGGTAATTTTGATATCATAGTTTGGTAATTATGTATATTTTATTTATGGTAATTTTGTATATCCTGTTTTGGTAATTATGTATGTTCGGTTCAGTTAATAGTTATGAAAAGTTTGTCCCCATATGAATAAAGGCTAACATTTCTCTTTAGAGGCCCATGAGAATGCAATTTTAGTGTAAAATGTTTGTTTGCATTTAACTGAGTTCATGTACATAGGCTCATATTTCTCGTGCATGCCCATGATACGTCACATTCAGGCGTGTATTTCTCGTACGTGCCACAACTTAAAACGATATCAACAGATAAAGAGGAACTTTTCTTGAGCATCTTTTACCCTTATGAATCATATGGACCATGGATTTTAATTTTGAATGATGGATGATTTTGATTCACCTTATAAGGCTAGTTAGCATTTGCTGTTGAGTGTTGTATTTTTATCTTTTCTCTTTACGTAATCCAATGTTGAAGTGGATAGTTCTAGATTTATATGGAAGTACTGCAATAACGGGACATAACACCGGGTTTGGGGATGGTTAATAATTTCTTTTTTTTGCACGGCATATATTTATCCAAGCCGACAGACATTTGGATTTAATACAAGACTAGTCTCACATTTATATACTATCTCTTTGATATCAATCTATCTGCAATAAGCTGACAACAAACATTGCAAAATTATTATCTAACTAGCCTGAGGGCTTTCGACTGTAAATAATTCTTTTTCAAAGGCAAATAGACAGACACAAGACAACCTCTCTTCCCCGAAAAAACCGTTGAGATTGCAACATTTTACCTTACCTTATTATTTCTACAGGAATAAAAGCTTGAACTTTTTTACAATATATCCAGTGCACTTGCAAGAACTTTGTTGTTTTGGGGCTTAACGCCATTTTTCAGCACAATAGGCTATTCATGGTGGCCAGTATTAATGGTGGAGGAAGAAACCGGGAAATCACCGGAAAGAACCACCGACCCACGAGAAGCTACTAGCAAGCTTTCTAACATATCCACTTTAGCAGAATCATAGACTCGAACCCACGCAGACAGAGATGAGATGGCAGTGATACGTAACGGACAGAGCTTCAGACCACTGTTATTAGCCAAACATAAAAATTATCTATGTAAAATAATATGGACTACTGAAAATGTTTTTAACTTATATTTACTTCTAATATGTAGATAAAAAAAGTGTAGATGTCTGCAGGACGATAGAAATCAATTAAATTTTACTGTTCTGTTATAGACGGAATTCTGAGAGGCAGAATTCTGAGGTGGAATTCCAAGGCGGAACTTTGAGGTGAAATTCTTATTCATACATAACCTAGTAGTAGTCCTGACATATGCTAAAAGTAAAATATAATTTGTTCTAACTATTTGAATTTTTTATTGAACTCTGGCCATGAACAGCGTACTTCCTAGATATAACCATCATCATTTATTTGGACGCATGCTTGCCCCATTATCTATTGTAAGAAAGGTTTGGCTTTTATAATTATATAGGCTATGATGAAATATTAAACTATATCAGTGGGAACTAAGGGATATCGCCAGAGCAGCAATACCAGTTTCATTGCCGCCTCGGTGGTAGAACGTTTGGATTTGCCTTCTTCTCCTATTTAGGAAATGGATTTTCCATTGTATATATTATTAAAATATATATTTCCATATAGTTCCATTGCATTTTTCCTTTTCTTCGTTTTCGTTTCCTGTCACTGTCAGCATCAGGATGAAAATTATAAAAAATGTTTCAAAACCGTAGACACGTATGTATCAAAAAGTAGGTGCCATCAAATACACACTAAAAGAAACACTAAACAACAAAAAAGTAGGCGTCAAGTAATAAATAGTTTTAAAACTTACACGAACTGATGCTATTCGATATTCTGTCACAGAAAAATTATAGGAGACGTTTTACGCTCTAAGACAATGTTCGATTACATATAGAAATACAATTGTTTAGATAGCTACTCAAACTCAATTCAGTTTTATAATGTTTGAAAAGGAAGAAGTCGAACATTACTGTTTCCATAGCAAGCCAAAATTAAGTTACTATCAAACATTGGGTGCAGCCTTTGTTACCGAAACAGACGGCAAAGTTGCCAAGGCCAACAATGCACATTTAAATGCAGAAAAGTAAAAGAACTCCATTATCCACATATATAGACTGACAATAATTAAATCTTTTGACTGAAGATGATTACGCAATGAACTCTGATGCACTTGACATCTGATATGTTTTCTCTATGTTCACTGCATCAGTCCAATCAAGAATCATACCAAAAATTAAAATTAATCCCATTTTCGTTTGGAAACATTTATTAAGTTTACAAAATAATTGATTTGAAGCATTGTACAAGCTAAATATGTATGTATGTATGTATGTATGTATGTATGTATGTATGTATGTATGTATGTATGTATGTATGTATGTATGTATGTATGTATGTATGTATGTATGTATGTATGTATGTATGTATGTATGTATGTATGTATGTATGTATGTATGTATGTATGTATGTATGTATTATGAAAATTATAAAACGAAAGTGTAGAAAAACAAAACTTAGACCAGAACAGAAAAGTTTATGTTTAAACTTGAAATATGACGTATGTATGTATGTATGTATGTATGTATGTATGTATGTATGTATGTATGTATGTATGTATGTATGTATGTATGTATGTATGTATGTATGTATGTATGTATGTATGTATGTATGTATGTATGTATGTATGTATGTATGTATTATAAAAATTATAAAACGAAACTGTAGAAAAACAAACCTTAGACTAGAACATAAAAAAAGTAAATGTTTAAACTTGAAATATGACGCAAAATAAGGTTCCTGACCGGTTTTAAAATCAAATTGGAATATAGATAATGACTTAGTACCTAGTTGATTAAAAGACTTCCTACTACATACATGATTGCGACTTGTATACAATTTACTAAATGTGAACCATTCCACTAAACAGTTGTCACTTAATTATGACCAACCCACTAATCCACCCACACAAAAAGGCATAAGATTAAGGCTAAATAACTCGCTTCCACTTAGGTGAAATTGTTGTTTTTGTATACAACATCAATCAGCCACAAAGAGATTATTTTGTTGATATTCCATTGTGAGTACAAAAGGCATATTTAATATGCCATGAAATCCATTTGTTTTCTTTGAATTAACCTATTTATATTGTTGGTTTCTTCGCTACCCGTGTGAGTCAAACTGTAGGATCATCCAAGTATACTCTATCAGGAGAATACTCACAGTAGTATATCGGTGGTCCAGTTTCCATCGAAGATGCATTCACAGATCAAGAAAGACTGACGTATTTTATGATGCCGTAGATACCAATACAACCAGTGTTCAGTTTCCAGCCATCCCTTCTTATGTTACATAGTCAAATCCTCTAATCCTAGAAGCAATTAGCTTTAACGGTATATATGATTATTATTTGTGCATTATGGTTGTTTTTGTAATTGGGGAAGGGGTAAGGGGAGTGCATAGTTTCATTTCAGTCTTGATATTTATTTCGGTGCCGGGACTTGCAAATAAATTAAATGGAGTTGTAGCACCTCATTTTTGAATGTTTCTAATCAGTCATGCTCGTGTATTCTGCCTTATAAATTTGAATCAACTGTTTCAGAAACTTGTGAGTTTCAAAGACAACATACATAAACTGATGGAATTATCTGAGATGAAAATCAGACAGAAAATAAGAAATACATTAATATTACTGCATTGATTACACCAAACCAGAAATCTTATTTAAGACATCGTGATATACCCAGAGCTGACAGCTGATGAGGTATATCGATTACCTTCAGTCATAGGCGTAATGAATCAAGCCGGCAGAAGCCAATAACGTCAGTTTTACTGATTTTCATCTTCCACATTCTTGACACATATCAACACATTGAGCACATCTCGGAATGAGATTCAGTGAGCCAGAAGCTCATCTAACAATTTGAATATTAATATTTGTTTTAAATTATTGTTATTATTATTTATTATTAATATAGCATCTTTAGACACTTTACATAAGTGTTTACAAAACTAACGTTTTAAACATTATTTTTGAGTGGAAACTTCTTAATCCGTGGGCCTCTTATTTTGTCGACAATATCAAACTGAAAATATAACTTCCTCTATGTATTGCTATGACAAATGGTGACCAAATTTGAATTTATTCTCCCTTTACCTACCGACATGATCTTGACGCATGGGTTGTAATCAAACAAACCAGTTACATATATGACGCATTCCCTTTAATGTTTGAAGTCTGCTTTAAAATAATGTAGAAATATCACTGTGACTGTTTTCATATCTTTAAAATTTGACCCACTCCCAGGGACCCAGCCGAGAGCCCGAAACACCATATCTCTTTCGAAGATGGATTTCACATAGGAAACATCTGTAGCAAGATTTGTGAATTTCTAATATAATGGATGTGATTACAGGCAGACGGACAGGCATAAAGGGTGTCACTATATTTCCAGCTAATGTGTGTGTATATAAATTTATAATATAAATGCAGATATACGGAAGATAAAAATAAATCAATGGAGACATTTCTCCATGAATTTAGAGGTTAGAACTAAAGGATAGAAAAAGCATAATAAACATAGCCTATCACAATAAAAATATAATCTTTTATTGCATTCTTACTGAGGGAAATGTTTTTAGAGTTGTCTTTATGGATTGTAATTAAATTTTGTAATGTTCGTTCAATTTCACTGATTCATTTAAAGCCATGTTGTATTTCATATATTCCTTAAAACACAACACGCTAAGTATTGACAATTTTCCAATGCTGAAAACTCTGATGTAACAATTCACAAAAAGTTGTCATTACTCAGTTAAAATGAGCTTATCGGATTTTATTTGCATGTGCATATACTTGCATTATCTATTATCGTAAATACTTTTCATTTTCGCTTTAACATAATTAAGTATAAATATATCTGTATGAAAGTATAAACAGTCAACTTCGTGCATTTTACTTTAAACAGGATGTTATTGAAACTTTTTGGTAACCTGCAATAAAATATTGAAACAATTCTTTGGTAATCTGTAAAGAAATTTTGAAGAAAAAAAATACTCTTTGGTAAACTGCAATAGAATGTTGAAACAATTTGTTGGTAATACTGATAATGTAAACCCCCTTAACCAATCGCTCGAGCGAGAGCAAACTTGTCATGCCATTATAGTCATCATAACTTTATACGATCTATGTACAAGCCAATCAATGTTTCTCTTCCAATCAGAGTCGCTTTCCTACCTATAAAGAGGGCACTTCCATTGATGTGTAAGTAGATTGTTACTATGTATTGTTGATGAAGTATATTTACTTTTGTATACCCCTGTAAAACCAAAAAATCTCAAGGCAGAGAGCCACATGTAGATAAGGAGTGTATATGATTATTATCCATTGTCTTGCAACGGTGCTTGATTTTATTTCCAGAATAAATAGTTATGTCAGCTACAAAATTGTTGATGACAAGTACATTCCTATTTTTAACGACAATTCCATTTGAATTAAGTCTGATGAGAATCCCACAATATTTTAGTTAGTGTTGTGCATTTAAGGAAATAATGTTCAAGCCTTGCATGTTTTGAGTTGCTTTCGTTCTAGGCAGTATGTATTAATTATTCTGAAGTGCGATTTAATTAAAGTCGACAAAAATATGTTCATAAACTGTATTTGAAGAGATACGTGCAATTTCGCCCATTTTGCTAGAATACAAATACACCTACAATTGCATTCAAATATACAATTGTTTAAGGTAATTAAATATACAAGGCCAACAACCGAATTTTAATTACCATTTTTAAAAGAAAATGGCATGCACACGTGTTTGATGGAATAAAATTTATGAGTTTTTTGTATTTGAAGGATATTTTCACTTACGCCAATATATTTTGTTCCTCACATTGAAAAGAAAATGTTTCGCCTAAAGAGGCAGTGAATGTAAAGATATATCACAAGTCTCGCCATAAACACATGTATCCTATAAATCAACTATTGTTTTATTCAGTTATTATTCAAATGATTCAAATTAAAAAAAAACATTATACAAATAATAGTTATACTACTATTAAAATTGACGATGTTGATGATGATGACGATGACGATGATGATGTTATTTTGCACGTTCCCATTATTATTTACATGATAACACAGAAGGAAAATTAAGCCGAAAGTTAAGAAACAGACTTCCTCGCGATCTTCAACCTGGGCTTCTAATTGAATCTCCTTCTGGGTAAAAAATAGCCTTTTATAATGGAAAGTATGTTTTTTGTTTGTTTTGGTTTTGTTTAGGCACATATGAAATGCAATCATTGTATTGCTTTTATACAATGAAAACAAAAAGCACAAAACACATTCTTGCATAACTGAACATTTTAATAAAATACACTGCAAGCTTAGATTAAATTGTTATTTCGGCTAAAATGCCTTTTTTAATCTTGTTTGCTTTCTGGCATTTTTGCCATATTCAGACATATCAAAAGTACAGAAAAACGTTTTTGACAAAACGAATAAGATGTAGCGACAAAAAATTATTTTCTTAGCAGATTACACTTTAAGTACATTTGTTGCTGAATAGCATCCTCTTGGCTTTAAGTTTAGGAAACCTTCATCTCAAGAAAGTTATAGCGAAATTGAGATTAGTTTTTGGAGGTCTGCATTGAGATTTACAGCACGAAAATATATCAGCAACAATAATAGTGTACGATGTATTGATTTTCTTAGACTGGCCACAGCGGCGATTGTACTAAATTTGCAATAACAGTTATTTATAGGCAGCGATATAGGCTGAAATGTGATATATGTTCATTAGTGTTCATGCTTTAATAAATTGAAAAATTTTGTAGATTGATTAACGGGAATCTCATCAAGACAAAATTGGTTCAATTCCTATGAGGCTACTCTTGGTCATTGGAAAAATAAACCGGTCATTGTGTAATTAATGGCATAAAAATTGCCCATCATATTTTTAACATGAATGTAGAGAACTATCTCATGATTTTCTAAATTGAAATCGTTTAATTGTGATTTAAAATTGTGAGTTGATTGTTATTTAAATCATAAACATATCTGCTTAGCTACGTTGTATAATTAAATCCTTTTCCTATAATTTTACTTGTCGGTATATTGTTCACCAGCACTTTCTAGAGATAGTAGAGTTACCTACATCAACGTGTTATAAAACTTCGATTTCTCATAAGTCTTTTAAGATTAGTAATTTGTTTGAAATAATTATTTAAAGCACTTGTATATCCACATATGTTTTAACTTGCTATCTTTCTCGCTTTCTCTCTGTGTTAGTTGGTAAAGTAGCAGACTCATTGGCCAATAGAGAAACATAAGAATATATTGCTAGAAGAGACAATAAAAAATATTATCGTAAGACTCCAGTGAAATCCAAAAATCCTACCCCACCCCACCCCACCCTCCCTCTCTCTCCCTCCCTCTCTCTCTCTCTCTCTCTCTCTCTCTCTCTCTCTCTCTCTCTCTCTCTCTCTCTCTCTCTCTCTCTCTGATAGTTAGTCTGCAGCATATTAGTTCTAACACAATATACAATTTCTAACACACCATAGACGATTTTCGGCAATGTCATCTGACGATATATCAAAACCAATGAATTTATAATGATGAAAATAATCTTATGCTTGGTGGCAATGTTAACTAAAGGATAATAATGATTTATATCACCGGTAAATAAGCTTAAATCTTTCAGTGTCTTCTTGATAGTTGGTAATATAACTTAGTCTATATTTCTCGCTCGTTTCCATATACTCGACAAGGACTGTATGGTTGTGAATTCAGTGCTCAAGATCGTAACCATGCAGTTTTTGTAGTGCTTTAATTTATTCATTTTAAAATCATAAGTAGCTTTATATTTATTTAATCAATGTCACCGCAAGCAATACAGGACTATGAAACATTTAATATATACAAGTCTTAGGCATTGACAAATATTTCTTTTTATAAAGTCACTGATAATAATGTATAGGAAATTAATAGTTTAATTGGAGAATGAAGCTAACTACTCTCTCTTTGTCAATGCTCTCGTAGTCAGGAAAGATTTTAAGGTAGTATAGGTAATAAACTGGTGTCAGAATTGCATTTTGGTATCAGATTTTTAAAGTCAGTCGAAATTAGAGAAATCTTTCTCCCACCCCCATCCTCTCTCTCTCTCTCTCTCTCTCTCTCTCTCTCTCTCTCTCTCTCTCTCTCTCTCTCTCTCTATATATATATATATATATATATATATATATATATATATATATATATATATATTGCGCCTATTTTCCATGTGTGTAAGGTTTTTCACAGTTAGCGGTTTGATCATACTGATAAGGCAATTATATTAAGAAACATCGCGTTAAGTGTTAGTGGCATTAACATCAATATAGCAAATTGCTGTTTTTATTTGAAAGCTAGTGATAGCTTTTCATGACAGACGGATGGATGTATGTAGTAGAGTTTGCTATCACATCAACACAAAAGTATCTAGATAGTGACAACAAAATTTTAAGTTTGGAATTTGTCAAAACGAATAGAATTTGGAAGTTTATCCATCCCTACAAATTTAAAAGTAAGTACAGCAATATAAAATATAATGTTGTTAATATTATATAAAATTTGCGCAAATAACAGATAAAAGTAACACATGATAAAGCCTTGAAACGTGATTGAAAGTTATTACATAAACCGCATTCCTTTAAATGTACTTAGATTTTCTCGTGTGGTAAATCTTCAAACACATTCATCAAACAGTTGATGTCAAAATACTTATAACTCACAGGGTAGAAATTGATACGATGGACAAGACTGTATTCCACTGTCCGTGGACACTGGCATGGTACACATAGTACCTTCTTGGAAGTATATCCTATGTACGAGTCAGGTATGTGTTCCCTTATGTAGTCTGCTACATTAGCCACTCCGGCATCCATCCATCCGGCTTGTTGTAAACTGAAGTGAGACTGAGTTTCTTGAGTTTGCTGGTGGACTTTTCATTCCATATATTCTGACAAGAATGAAGCACATGCTGACGTATGCAATATTTGAAGATTGTATATGGAATCATCTATTCAGAAACGGGTTGCTTCACAGCTGCTGTGAATGAGTTATCTGCCCCTTCCTTATTATTTATACCATAATGATATGCCACCCAATAGGACCAAATACTTTTTCTCGCATGTGTGACAGCATCACGTTTCCCTTATTCCCTTATGTCTGCTATATTAACAGGTTGTCAGATTTAAGATGATTTTGCAGGACTTCAAATATGACAAGGAAATTTAAATGGTTGATGTAATTTTTTTTACCGGTTTCTGTGTAATGTAAAGTTTTCAGTTTATCCTGTAACTTGCAAAATGCCTCTCATAACATTTCGTTCATTATAGTTTAATAATATTACATTTACGAAGCCATTGGCGACAATGCATTTATTGAGCCTATGTTGACACTATCTACTTCAATTATTCGGCAATGAATTCTCCGACTGTTGAAAGACAAAACGTAAAGTTAATTTTGATTTGACCAACGGGTTTGTACCATGCAATTCTTAATTATATTTCAGTGATAATACTAATTTTTAATCTGTCAGGCAGATGCAATATTCGTATCATAGACCATGATTGAAACAATGCGATTGCTTACAAATTTATTTTGTCACTGAGAGAAAAATTTCGAGTTGTTTTCATCTCTTCATTTGACTGACTGATAAAAAAATGTTTGGGCGATAAAATGAACAATGCCAGAGGACGTACTTGAAATATTTTTGAAGAAGATAAATTATCACCAGATACATTATTGCATTGCATAAAATTAATGTCATGCGAACTCTTCCCTAAACCTAAATTAGTACGCCTGGTCAACAAACACTTACGCTACCTGCTTTAATTTAAACATGTTTTATTTACAAGTACAGCAAAAAGGCAAAATGATTGGAAACAAGACGTTCGACTCACATGTTCCACTACATTCGTTACTTAAATAATTTCGATAAAATATGAATCTCAGGGTCGAGATCCATTTAATTATTTAAATACATAACTATCGTACAAATTTTATGATATTATCAGTACTTGAGATGAAAGGTTGTAAACATCAACTATCCTTAATGTATACCGAAGTTCATGGACCTAAAAATAGAACATCTTCATGTTTCTTGCAATTCATATTTCTTTGAATTTGTAGAATATAGGATGGTTCTTTGACCTGGTGTGCGAAATCATAGATATGAAATATAATTTCATAGAGAATCAAAATACTTTCTATCCACAAATCACACTGGTATTACAGGAGGAAAGAGAGCTCAGTGCAACTAGACGCAAATGTTATTTAAAACGTTGTTTATTTTGCATTTCATACAGGCAACAGCCAGACTACATTATAATTTGACGCGATCAAGATTATTGCAAAATAAAACTGGTATGCTTTAAATTTATACTATCTAGATCGCTACAAAATTGCTGGTCTGTTAATTCTCATGAATGTGGTAATTATTCAAAAGCTTTTGATGAAACAGGCTATTTAATCGGAGAAGTAGAAGCTTGTTATCTGTTGTGGATTTTATTATCACTATTTCGCACTATTTTGTCATTGAAAGCCTCGTTTTGTATCAGACCAGTCTGGCGATTATAAGACGAGCCAGCATTGTTTTGGTTTGTCCTTTCTTCCCCATGCTGACATACTGCAAGATAGCTGATGCAAAGAGAGTGAGAGAGAAAGAGAGAGCTATACCGAAACAGTAAAGCAACCAATTGATTTTGTTTTGTCTATTGAATGCCAAACGCGCTGTCCACTGTTATTACAACATGGGCTAAAGGAAACTTGTGTGCCATTCATGGAATTAGAAAAATGAAGCCCAGCTTCAACAGTTGGAATCAGTTATTCTTACATGCTCTTGACAGCAACAGCATCGTCCATGAAACATATTGATTTTAAAACTACTCTTTCAGAATACATATTTTAATTATCTACAAAAAGTTTGAATGTTTCTTCTGCACTACTACTACTACTGTGTCCACATTTGGAATTTTTGGCCTTTGGCGTTCAATGTGAGGATTAAATTACACGCGATTAATGGACATGACCTTGTTATTTCTTTGCATTCTATGAAAACTTCTTTTGGTCGTTTGCTACTTGTATTGCCGAATGCTTTCATATTTGCACGGTCATGATGTTACTTTTTAAATATCCCTGTATCATTATCTTTTACTGCATCGGACATTCTATCGCCCCCGTGATTATACGTCAACTTGGTGACAAGGTTGTGGAAACGGGAAGTGGAAAAATCCGTGGAGTTCTCGTGGAATTCTATGAGGATTATCAATTAAATACCATAGGGGCATTTTTTGGTATTCCTTACGCATCCATGACTGGGATTCGTAGAAATATACTTCAATTCATGCCGCCAAGCTCACCTCCAAAATGGAAATATCTCAGAGACGCTTCAAAGCAAAATTCTTCCGTGGCCTGCCTGCATAGGAGGCTAAGTGAGCAATTAATTAATATATTTCCAAATCGTGATGTACGTCGTCTTCTGAGACAGGCAGGGAGTTTAAAGAAACAAGACGAAGATTGCCTCACCCTAAACCTCTATGTTCCAGACCAAGGTAGGCCATCCTTTATCGTTTTTATGTTGAATATAATTGCTTTTCACAAGGCTACAAACAGCTATCAAATACCTGTCGACCAAGTATCAAACAGACCAAAAAACAATCCCACTGCTTGTAGCTCTGGACAAGAGGAACTAGAAATGCTTTCTTTAAGCAGGGTTGTATCTGAATTTATAAAACTATCTCACGTAAATATATTTACAAATATACGTAAATTTGCAGTAAGAATTTACTCTGTCATGGTTAATGAAGAATTATGTAAAGAAAAGTTATCAAATCAAATAAATATTAAACTCCCTCCAATTTTACAGTTTATAACGCCATTTAACAATAGTTCAATTTTACATTTTAAAACGCCATTTATCAATAGTTCAACCATCAAAACTGGTACCATACTTCTCATAGTAAAATTGCGTACACATATTGTGTCATCCAGGCATGGCTTTTAAAATCTTGGTATAACGAAATTTGATATAACAATATTATACTGTAGTATATCAAATGTTAATCCCCCATGAAGAAATAATACGCATACATAAACATTTTTGGAACTGTGTGATGTTGGATCTATTGCCATGGATCAATGATGAATTTCAGTTCATTAATCATTAGTAAGGCATGAAAATAACGATAAAAAGTAATAATAATCCCCATTTTCTAAATGAATTTAGCCTAACACACAATTTAATCTCAATCCCTTTTTTCCGTTTTCCCCTCCCCTCTCATGCATAATGGACAAAATATGCAGAAATCTGGAATGCGAGGCAAATAAATTGAGCTGAATAAAAAACAACATTTGAAACTGAAATTGCACAAAGAAACCTAAAATATCGTTCTTCAGAAAGGTATGTTTACACTTCTCTTAGGACCTCTCTAAAGTATTTATTTAATCAATGATGCAAAGATGCAATTGCCGGTCGACAAGGTAAAGCAAATGTATGGTTAAGATGCACACAAATGTAATGCATTTAAGGCTTTCTTGCTGCTTCTTAAACATATTATAGTTTTAAAAATCGATTATTATTATTAATTAAATATTACTGTCTGTAGTAATCTTCATGAAAGCAGAATAATGAGTTGGGTCAACTTTAAATGTATTAAAATATTTTAATTGCCTATTGTTGGCTCGTCGTTTTGCTCAGATTCTATTTCACATTAATTTCCCTGCGCCTGTACGTTAATGCATTGATGAGCATTCAGTTTTCAAGAATAAAGGTGTCTGTAGGCCTAGTGCTATACATTTTTCATTAAAACGATCTATCATGTATAAACTATAAGTGTAACTTATATTGATTTAATCAATGGTAATACAAATAAAAACTCAACAATGAAAGCAGTCAACTTATCAATATGAATAGGCACAAAATAAAAGAACTATATTTTGTAGCGGAAACACGTGGCAGGTATGTGAGTTCATTAACCCAGTCAATATACAGTTCCCTTTCCCTAACCTAACTCCTTTGAAATGGCAAATGCATGTATGTGTATGTGATATAAATAAAATATATGTAAAGGCTGTGCGCTGTATCAATGATATACCACTCTTATTTTGTTTTCATTAAAAGGCAAGCCTCGTTTCTTTGTAACGAAAAATGTATACATGTACATCTCGTGGTATCATTTACATTGATACAGCGTACATTTCTCTCTCTCTCTCTCTCTCTCTCTCTCTCTCTCTCTCTCTCTCTCTCTCTCTATATATATATATATATATATATATATATATATATATATATATATATATATATATATATATATATACATATATATAAACAGTTGTTCATTACTGATCTTGTCTGCCCATCGTATTTGGATGATTCTTCTGAGGCAGGTATTAATGAATGCCTGGATCCTTTTCATATTGGTTGTGGTGGTTCTGCAGGTCTCGGCTGTATAGAGTAGGACAGGTTTTACGATGGTGTTGAACATTAAGTTCTTGATATTAGTTGTCAGTTCTGTAGATATTCAGAACTTTTCTAGCTGTCAGAATGATGTTCTTGCCTTGCCGATACGGGTCTTAATATCAGCATCAGTTCCACCCTCTTTGTCAACTGTACTGCCAAGGTAAGCGAAGCTCTCTACCTCTTCAGCTCCAAGCCTTCCAGCTTGATGGGTGTCGAGTTTGCTGTGTTGACCTTCAGTATCGTGCTCTTTCCTTTATTTTTGTATTAAGACCAGTGCTTGCTGATGTTTTTGCAATGATGTTGGTCTTTTTTGCATCTATTGCTGGGTGTGGGAGAGAAGAGCCAGGTCATCAGCAAAATCAAAGTCGTCCAGTTGTGCCTAGAGAGTTCACTATATACCAAAGCTCGCAACATATAGATAATGTTCGACTCATTTCGTAAATTTCACTCGACTGGAGCAGGTAGTTTAAGGTGATCTATCTTTTACGAAGAAAATATCGAAATGTATAATGAAATTGTCACTGGTCGAAGCTGACTATTGAGTCACGCTTCTGGCAGTTCTAAGACATCAGATAACTATAAATAACCATTTTTGAAAAATGAACACCAGCTTGTACATTTTGCCTACGATACACCGCGTCTATTTGAAGCTACCAACAGATCACAGTGGTTGTTGGAGTAGGACTGTGTAACTTAACCGATTGCATCACAGTCCCTGTATCATCCGTTGTCTTTGATAAAGGCACGGAAATTCATTACTTTTCAACCTGTATGCAATTCTCCATAGGTGACTACCAATCATTACTGAAACGTCCTCGGCTTTTTCCGTATTTTGTTCGACAAGAAATTTCTGATGTAAATAAGGCTCATTTTAGCTACTCAAAAGCCGGCGGCTGTCAATAAATCAGAACATGTCCACTCTTGTTTCAGTGATTAGATGACGTGATATCACTAACAGCAAAACAATGAATCATTTCATACTATTGAATCCATATGAACTCTTCATTTTTTATTTAAATGTTGCATGAATAAGAATACAGATTAACAATATATATATATATATATATATATATATATATATATATATATATATATATATATATATATATATATATATATATATACTTGATTGTTGTGGTCGAGCATTATTTTCCTTTTTTATCAACTGACAAGAATATGTACATCTTCTCTGATGTTTGTGGACCAAATCATATCATCACATCATCTCGCGAAGTATAACCACGATAACCTCCCAATATCTTGTAGAGAGTCGACGTTGTTTGCTCTGAATCAGAGAGATACGCGATGATTCCGAATGCAACCAACCACTACATTTCATGTCTCACTGGAAAGTTTATCTGGTGAATTTTCATCCGATAATGACCTATTGGAGAAAAATGAGAAGAAGTTTACACTGAAGATACAAATAAAAACAAACTAATGATGTTGAAAACATGCATGTCAGATTTGACTGCGTGAAGCAGGTTTATTTCTTATATAACTGATGGCTTTTATACTGAACCAACACTGCCACCAACCCTTACTTTTGCATTCATTTTTGACAGCAGAGAGAATTTTTGAACCTTTTCCCCTGACAAGGCGGCTAAAAGAAGCAGTATGTGCATTATACATGAATAAAGTTCACTAGTACTATAAGAAATTAGCATACTTTTCATCACCCCCCAACCGTTTCGATTTTTAGATATTGACGCTGTAACAGACATACGTAAATTCGTAAGCCATGTAGATTATTCATTTGCAGCCCAAGTTACGCATTTGATCTGAAATGCTAGTCTAACTGTGACCGGCAGTCACCAAACAAGCCAACCTATTTGCAAAGCCTAACTCAAAGTAAATCTAAACCACATTACATATTTAGCTTTTGTATGAATTTATAAATGCTATGCTTATCATAATTATATTCATGGCTTGTAACCTAAAAATTAGGGAGGTGTCAAAATACGAAACTATCTAGTGAGACCGTTGGAATGACGTCACAATTGTGCGAATGCGAGTAACAGACTAGACAATTAGGAGATAAAGAATTTATTTGATATTGGCCACACACACACACACACACACACACACACACAAACACATACACATACAAACACACACAGATTCATACTTTAGAAGGCAAAACTTTTAACTCATGCAGGTACAAAAACGGACGTGTGGGCCATGATATATATTCATAGTTAGAGAATAGGGAGAATAGAAAAGAAAGAAATGGAATATTGCTTATTGCTGCATACATTGCTGCATACTATATTCTGGTCCAAAGTATAATTGGCAGTTTTTTTCTGTTTCATAAAGAGTCTTTGTTACATCAATTGAACATTAGAATAATTGTTTTTTACATCCAATAATGTATTGTTTATTAGGCTAGTTGGACCAAAGTAATAGTTTTTTTTTTATCATTTTTTTGAACATCTTGTCAATGAGGAGGCATTTGATTCCATTATACGATAAATATAACCAGTCTCCTTTTATGTCCGTAATGCAATCATTGCCTTACTAATATGCATACTTTAATTGCAGCATTTGACATATATCGCAAAAGGAAGACGTTATCGAAGGATGAAGCGTGGCATTTTGGCGCCAAAATATTGAACACTGAATCAAATTACTAGAGACGTAGAGTGGATATAAAGAAATAAACCTGATAAATTAAATCAGAGGTATGATTTAAGGTGGTCACTATTGAACGAACTTTGCTCGAGATGAAGAGAAAAATGATAAAACCATTCTGCTGTTATACTCTAGACTTATGCTTTGTTATCAATTCTTAAAAATCACAAGAGAACGTATAGAATGAAATAGAAAACAACTGATCTGACTTTCAATTAAATATATTAAACGATTAATATTTTTACATGCTAGACTGTCTAACAGCACCTCATGATTGAGCGAAACAAGCAACACCTGCGTGAGGCTGGCGTGAGGTTGATATTTTTCCAATTTCCGATGAGCCCAAACTAACAGTCGTTGTCAGATGAAGGGTGCTTAATCGCGCTAATACCACAGATAATGTTAATGTAATCAACTAACGACCATCCATTTATGACACTCCTATATTACACTTGTACTGCTTTCCTTTCTTCACATTCATATGATTGATCAATCCTCTTTTTAAGCTGTAGATCTGTGTTTCATGCCTATCATAACAAACTATCGCCCAGATTCCTAATACATGTAATTATTCCTATCTCAAATAACCAATAACTTAGACGTGAGAGTATGGTGAGAATTTATTATATTCAGAAATTATGGAGTGTCCCATGTTCTAAACTAATCCATCGTACCCAACATCCAGTGTCGAGAATAGAGAACATCATGACATTGTTCAGTGTAATTGGGGAATCAATCGGTTTGAGAAATATCTTTCCAACACCGATTACTCATATAAAACATCTTAATTATTAAAATCTAACAATGATTTATATACAAAATTAGCACATACCTTAGGTGTGTTACATTACACAACTAAATAACATGTCTTCAAGTTATTAAAAACGTCATACTTGTGATAATGAATCACAACCGACTACATCTCTAGATTCAACAACTCACTCGATTCGTGATTCCCAAACATAATTACAGATCTACTCAGAACTAATTGATACAATTCCGTAGATCGGCCACTGACTGGCAAAGTAAAGAAAAAGCGAATCGCACTTCCCTTAGTAATACAATTGATGGGAAAACAAGCAAACACCGCATACATTTCATGCAAATATGAAACTGCATTGACTGTGCTCCCAGGCTGCAAAGACCCGTGTATCAGTAAGACGTTGCAACTCTATTCGTCATCCATATCGAAATTTTCTTAAGAATACTCAGTTAGAAAATAAGACTATAACCACCTGAGAGTAATTTTAATCTTTGCATATTGATCTGCAGTCTAACTAAATAAACTGTAACCACGTACAAGAAACTGAAGGTCGAGATATATCTATTTTTAATGACTGTTCAACAGTATTCCACAAACGCTTTCTTTTCTACCATCCACACGTCGAAACAATAGGACAGCAAATAAGTTTGGTCCTCTACGACTGATGCCATCATCCAATACATTTCTTCTAGTTCCGACCGTGCCAAATTACATTGCTATTTCTTTCTGTAATCCGAAGCTTTCTAGGGATATTTACTTCTTCTATACATCATCCTAGCGATCAATAGTTATGATTTCATATATCACTCCTGAAGGTATTTTTGATCTAGAGCTTCGCACATTCGAAGCTATCGAACACGAACAACCAATATATTCGGTAATTCCGTGGCTTAACAAGAAGCATAACTCCAGAGAAAAGAGTCGGTATAATGCCAGACAGATTACTACAAATAATCAAAAATATACAGTACCACCTTTACGAGAGCAAAAGCAATCAAATACTTATACAAATACTTGTAATCAATTTCAGCAAATTAAGAGGAATTTGTCAGCAGTAATCCACTAAACAATAATCTCTATAAGTTGGTCCTTTAATGTATACATAATAAGTAAGCCAATGTACACTATGACAGATTATGTGCTGGTACCGGACCGTTTTATAAGTAAATTGTAGCAACAGCTTTTCACAAGCTGGTCTCTCACAGGTCATAAAATCAGACTTGCCTTACTGACTAAAACAAACTTCGGGCACAGCGGCAATACGTCAATCGTAACATTGCATCTGTTCCGTAAGCAAAAGCTGTTAGGGATCTGCAGCGTTTCAAATTAGACAGAACCAAAATTATGGTCGACATCAGGCCATGCCAGCGGACACTGCATCTCTACTTTTACATCACTAAAAAATACAGGTGCCTCAGCAAAAGAAAAGGGTTCGCCAGCACCTAAAGAATCTATTGGGAACCAATGCTTAAATTAAGAAACATAAAGAAGAAAAACCCGAACGTTAAGTAAAATCAACGAATAATTTAATTCTTTAAGTCATAAAATGAAAATTGAATACTTAAGACAACCTACAGTATTTTCAATTAAATCACAAATAATCCTAAAAGTTATATTACAAGTCCAAACGTAAAGAGTGTTCTGAATGAATTTAAGGGTGTTCCGAATGAATTCCAATCTTGAATGTGCTGATGTACCAATAACTCTAAATGTGTCTATATACAAAAATAGCCTTGATATTTCAAAATGATAAAATCCAGTATGTCTTTTTATTAATTCTGAGTAAACCCAATATAGTGTTTTTGTTCCCACAGTCAATTAGCAATTTGTAATTCCATTATATATTTAAAATAAAAGATAATTCTCAAATTAAATCTAAGCACAAGAGTAAACATTTCTGAAGACTTAAATTGATGAAAAAATGTATAACCTTTTTTATCTCAAACTTATAGACTTGACCATTGTCTCAATACAGCCTATACTGAGGCTAAAAAATAATCTTAATGGAAAATTACTCCCAAAAAAACCCAGATATTTTTCTAGAATATTCTAAGGTAAAAATGAAGGCTATGTCTATAACTTAAACCTAAGTAAACGACCTATTTATAACTTACTAACAGAACAAACGTGAAGGTAGTCATGTGGACCGCTATCCTCAATTACAAACAAATAGTTAGCATGATCTTGCACCAAAGAACACAAAACGAATGATATTAAGCGGTTATGTACAAAATGATGGCGCTTTTATGACTGCTTTTCTAACAGCAATTAAACTATTTTTAATTTACATTAATCTTTCTCACAGTAGTAAATAATACACTTCCGACAAAAGATCTGGAAGTTAATACTGCAAATAATTATCCGGTACACCAAACCAGCTCCCCGACCGCTCGCCTCGATTGCAAGTGGTCGCGGGTTCGAATTCCTGTTGAGTCATATCAAAGACATAAAAATGGTACTAAAAGCTGAGATTAGTGTTAGGACTGGTTGGCCTGTTGCCAGAATAATGTAACTGGATGGAACACTTAGCTTCATGTCTGCGGCATGATGCCTAAGTGTTAGACATCATTACAAATTGCGACACTACAGACATCGTAGCGATATGGCTGAACAATTGTTAAAACTACATTAAAAATCCAAATCGCAAACACATACAACTTACCCCACCCCATCCTCCAAAAACAAATACATCGGTTTTCATATAAGGAATTTGGTTACCAACTAAAATATTTACAATATATAGAACAAACCTTGGTGAACAAACGTATCTGCTATTATCTGTGAGACTTTGTCGATTCAATCCGTTTGACGCCAATGCACGGTCCTGAATCCAACTATTCAACAGACATGGTAAAATAGCGGTTGCAGTTGTGAGTATAATGACTGTTATTTCTCCTACTAGTTCTAACTATTCAAGAGCATGGCCATATATGGTCGGTATGGCGGAGACGGACTAGTTAAATTAAAGTCTGCTGTAACTGATCACCAAATACTGTTTGCTACGTTTAATTTACCCAAGAAAAATTATGAGAATTTAATGATTGCTTTTCAAGATGATGATTTGATTGACATAATGTGTGACAAAAGAAATACGTATCTCATTCGCCATCTTTTTAGGTAGTCTCGACCGCCATCTATGCATAAATGTTCTCCATTCCAACACATATTGATATACCACCGGTATCAGAACAATATTATTCATTCACAAATGTCTCTACTCAACTTAAAATGGAGATAATAATAATAATAATAATAATAATAATAATAATAATAATAATAATAATAATAATAATAATAATAATAATAATAATAATAATAAGGATACACCATAAATTAATTTCTTAATTGGCAAAGTATATATATATATATATATATATATATATATATATATATATATATATATATATATATATATATATATATATATCTTAGAATCAAATATTTCGAAGAGGCAGTATCTTAATGGTGAAGACAGCATGTTTACTTTAATAAACTATCATTTCAGAATAGAACTATCAATTAGAAAAATGAAAACTCACGAGACTTATTAAAATGTCAATTGTTAAAATGTATGCCAACATGATAGGAAAAAAGATGGATCGTTAATGTTCATTATGTTAAATTTATGTTTGTTCATTAATTTTGATAGTTGCTAACGAGTTTTTCCAACATTTGATATGATTCTTTTCACAATTTACGAAATAAGAGCATTTAAAGATGCATGTTATTGTCAAAAGCTACTGAAAAATGGGCACAAATCAGTGTCTATTACCATACGCTGATGTACCAATTATAAATGGTTTCTTTATGAATTTAGAGCAAAGAAGGAAACGGTATAAGATTCTTAGCTTCTAGGTAAGGAAGTATACAATTGCTTCTGTGAAGAGATTACCAACTTTACTACGTAACAATTTTTAAAAGGTTACTGTTACTCGTCATGCCTAGAGACTAATCAAGTAATGAAGCAAATCCGGTGACTGATGTTATGCATTTGTGTTATAATATAATACCTGAAATGATTGGACGAATGTATATTTTTAATAGGAGAAAACAAGTAACATGAAATGGACAAAACTATTTTGACCGTGGATAACAGGTTGACGAATTAATTTTTTTAAACCAGGGATAACAGGTATCATGAAATGGATGAATGTTTTGCTGTTTTTATTAACCGGGTATATCAAGTGCCATGAAATAGATGAATTATTTTCTATCCGGGGATAGCAAGCAACGTGTAATGGGCTAATGCATTTTTGTAATAGGGGATAACAAGTATCATAAAATGGACGAATGTAGTGAATAACCTCTGACCCTAATGAAAAGTAGGGGTAACACTTGAGTGTGACTCAGACAATAAGTAAAATTGGGATATTACGCGTTTAAACATTGTTAACATGGTATGATTGATTTTATCAAAACAATGCTTTGCTCGTCCAGAGAAAACAGCTGTCACTCCTGATACTATCAGTTATCGCTTACGGCAGGGTTAAATTATTGATTAATTGGAAAGCAGCTGGCCTATTAGCACAAAAAGCAAGAACCCTTAGAATGCGGGAATATGTGAAGGAAATTTGTCGAAGCAATTATAATAGGCCTTGTGGCAAGGTGACTGCTGAACACAGGTGACCATTAACATTAGGACAGGTTTGGGACTTTGATATATATATATATATATATATATATATATATATATATATATATATATATATATATATATATATATATATATATATATATATATATATATATATATATATATATATATATTGACCCGTGCACACACAAACACAATCTTCGTTTCAAAATGGGAGGAAAAATTTCATATATTTTGTAACAAGCATAATATGAAGCCGTCTAGCTTAGGGGTAGAGTAACATTCAGCTCTGCGTCGCTTGCATACGAATGTCATCAGCTAATGGACTAGTTCAAGACAATATACAATATAGTAGCCGTCTGCAGCATTTCATAATAAGTTGTCGTGAGAGTCTGTATGTGTTCGAATTTAAATGTTACAAGCACTACCAAGATTACATTATTTAACACGATAGCCATTTCGCAGATCGACTTTTAGGAAGAGTCGTTGGTACGTAGACATTTGTAACTTTCTTAAATTTTAGGGCATTTATTTTTTGGACATGCTTTTACTTATTTGTCGTAGCTCACTGAATATTTAGGCACTGCATTTATTGACAGAAGCCATGAATTAAGAATGGTTTCCATTTTGCGCGTTTTTCGTTCATTCAGGCAAACTTTGCACCTTATAATGATGCATGGATTGGTGAAAATAAAGGAATATTTCCTTTCTAGGTAGCAGAATGGGTTTCTTGTTTTATGATTGGTGCAAATATAAAACACATAATCTACTTTTGAATTCACAGTATTTGTTTCTTATATATGTAGTATCTTGACTTGATATGCCATCATGTGAATGCAACACAAGTCGGCCTGATTTGATGTTGTTCTTGACATAAAGCGGAAAGTCGGAGAGACAATCTGTTGACTTTTCCCACCTGCGAGCAAGAAACCCTTCAAGGAAAACACGTTTTGCGAAATAGAGAGATCTGATTGTCTTGAAGAAAAGAGTTACATATACGTTCATAATAATTATTGACCATCCTTTTGCTGTAGAGCATAATATGATTCCATAGAAATGTACTGAATAGAAATGTAATATACAGGCCCGACCCTACGATGTGCGGGCCCAAGGCAACATGCAGGGCTCATGGCAGCAAGCGATGAGCGCGTGGAACCAAGGAAAACGAATCATTGCTGAGAAGCCATGCCATAGGGCCTGGCCTGATAATATACTTTCATATAAATGTAATGAACATTATTTGTTACATATGGTCGTTCCAATATCCTTTCCTTACGTCTACATCTACTCTATAATACTTACAAATTATATCAAGCATGTTACACAATAAGTGAAAGCATTTTGTTTTTTGCCCGAGAAACTGAAATAGAATAGTAAAGAAATGTAATTATATCAAAAGATGTACCGATCATTTATGCACTCAGAACTGAAAATTTTAGAAATGATTGTCTTTTTGTGGAATCTGATTACATGTACCCTAAATGCAATAGTTCGCATTGATTGGATGCTCATGCATCTGTTTTTCTTTCAAGGTCATCATTTACACGCCCCGAGGATTACATACGACACAATCAATATTAAATCACGAGGATATGTCTAGACTAGGTCAACCAAATAGTGCTTTTTAGTACAACCGTATTGAAGGTCACGCGCTGTGATGTCACCATGAAATCTGAGCGTGTTGAAAAAATTACTACTCCTTTACGTTTTAGGATTAGACTCAACATCTTCTTTTCTTGACCCAGTTCTGTACCTGGCAACCATTGCTAAAGTCTATAGCTAGAAATAATTTTCCTCTGAAAATATTGGGTGACGCTTAAGCTTTAGCTATGTAAGTATTAAATTGTAGTACAAAAATTATTATTTAATTTCATTTGAGCAAATGTACCTACATGACAACATTGACGTATAAGATAATTACTTTCAAAAAGTTACGCCCAGAGAACTTTCCATATTTCAGCGTATCATAAATATCTAAAAGAAAATATCTAAAAAGCAGTTATATTGGGATTCTCAGAAAAAATGTACCTACATGACAACATTGACGTATAAGATAATTACTTTCATAAAGTTACGCCCAGAGAACTTTCCCTATTTCAGCGTATCATAAATATCTAAAAGAAAATATCCCAAAAGCAGTTATATCGGGATTCTCAGAAAAAATTAAACGCCAACATAAATGAAGATATTGTGGAAAATGCAATCTGCACGATCTATGCGATAATTCTCAGTTACTCCCAGGTAGCCTCATGTAGAAAACCGAGCTAAATAAATTCTCAATTTAATGGCTTTTATCCATGTATATCTCATTGTAGAAAAATTATATAGATATATATATATATATATATATATATATATATATATATATATATATATATATATATATATATATATATATATATATATATATATATATATGTGTGTGTGTATGTGTGTGTGTGCAGTATAGACACTTAGTATGTAAAATAAATTCTCAATTTAATGGCTTTTATCCATGAATAACTCAGTGTAGAAAAATTATATATATATATATATATATATATATATATATATATATATATATATATATATATATCTGTGTGTGTGTGTGTGTGTGTGTGCAGTATAGACACTTAGCATGTGTTAACGCCTTGACCATTTTTGTACGTTTTAGCACATGAATTCTATTACAACGTCAGAAACAAACAGTTACAATTTTTACAATTTTTTTTTAAACCAAGTTGTGAACACCTGTTGAAAGCGTTTAATGTACTGCACATGGGCTTATGCAAATGGATTATAACAGTAAATACAAAAAGTTGGATAATCTGTAACAGATTTTCTTGCAATAATTTCACGTCTACCTCTAACTTATATATAAACATAAAGATATTATAATGCTCACGTCGCTTTTTCACACAGGTATCATGTAGGCATTAATGATAGCGTACTAGGAGATTTATATAAATTATTTTTTTATTAAAAAAACACCCCAAAAATCCCATCACTAATATCCGTGAACTAGATGAAGTACTATGCGAACAAATGACATAGTTCATCTCAACAATTTTGCACAGTGGAAATCAATAATAGTACTGTTATAGCAAATACATATCAAGGTCACGATGGATAAACGAAACGAAATTTTTTGACTAATAAAGTTTATGTTTCATCTCAAACGAGTTTTGCCTCCCAAGTCACGGGCATTATTTTCGTTATTAAATATGATTGTATTTTTTGTTATTCTTAGGGAAAATAGGAAATACCAAAGTTTATAAAAGAACATTCGTTTCGGATTGAAAATGAGCCAAACTTACCTCGCAGAACGAGTCAAGATATTTAATTACAGAATGTCGATATGCCCTAATTTGATGCTGATGTCTACCTTGTATGTCAGAACTATTCCGGTGCATCGCCTTAATTTTCACACGTTTAAAGTGCTCACTTAATGAAAAGTCTATTATTATTCAAGACCTCACGTCTTTGAATATTGAATATTAAATAAATATTAAATAACGTCAAAAAAGTAAGAACAAATTACTCAAGTGGTTAATTAGAAAAGTTCGAAATACTAAAATGTTTCTGACTGAAGCATATTCTCTTCAATATCTGAAAATGTCAGATGAACCAAATTTTGACTTAATTGTTTCGCTTCAGAAGTATATGGGGATAGTCTTGCTTATATTGCATACAGCGTTTTAAATATAACGGTAATCACCTTAAACGGACAATTTTAATATTCAGTTGGTAAAATTTTGGTTAGTGTATTGTCCATTGTTCTTATTTAAATCTTGCTTGCAAAATTACAAGTGATACATACATATGTCTTGTGTAGAAATCTAAGGATTAGGACAAGAACAAATCAGTCATACAAAGAAGCATGATAACTAGCTTAAATGAAGGGAAAATGCAAAGCAATGGTCATGAAATAATAATAATAATAATAATAATAATAATAATAATAATAATAATAATAATAATAATAATAATAATAATAATAATAAAATTAATAATAAAAAGAATAATAAATAGTAGTAATAGTAGTAGTAGTAGTAGTAGTAGTAGTAGCAACTTGATATCCTATTCATCTTCTTCAATTATGTATTTTTCATTTACCAGAGCCCATGAAGGATGTAACTTTCATCATTATTTGACAGTTTAGCATATCTGTTATTCAGGTGCATACAAAATCAAAAGAACTGTTGATCTGTGACGTAATCTCTCCGTTTCCTTCCAGTATTACCAGCGTTTAATGAAAATAGTTTAATTTCAAACATACAATTACGTTCAATATGCCCTAAAATACGTTAATATCATTTTTTTCGATAATTATTTTAGACACTTATAACTTTCTTTCTTTTAAATGCCGTATTTAATATAGGTTGATTCTGTAGATTGTAAGATAATTATCTGACTGTAATGTAACAAAACTTCGTGCGCCCCAGGTGGTCGGGTAATCTAAGAAGATCGACAATACCGATCACTCAAACACTTCACTTCGGTGCACGTGAATGCGAGTCTCGACTTCGCCAATCTGGGTGTATGATAAAGCTTGCCAGCAGCTTCCCGTGGGTCGATTTTTTCCCCCTTGTTATTCCTCTAAAACATTTACTGGCCGCCATGTATAATATATCATCTTCTGAAACCAATATTGTTAAACGCAAAGCAACAACAGACTATTAAAGAATCATCCATAGTTTAGTTTCAAAACAACATTTTACAAATACACATATAGAATTATGTAAGATGTAAACTCAATGATTCAGAGTCCTTTAAACACCATTGCAGTTGTACTATTTGTTTAGATATATGAGCAGGGTTGCTAGTGTGATGATTACTTTATTTTATTTGTCTCAAACAACGTTTGTTCGAATACAACATATAACATTTGAGAATAATTAATTAGAAACGCAAGCAATTATAGACGTTGTGCCAATCTCATACTCGCGATTACTTCTCCAACTAGCGTATAACATGAACGTTTTCTATCAGTCTTGATAATAAATTATCTAGGCTCGTCTAAAAGAGCAATTTGTGATCAATACTTTTTTCTACAGCTCAGTAACACAGAGCTTGTATGCTATTTTCTCAAGGGAATGTTTCTTTTATTTGTTGTTAACACTGAAAAACGACGTCTTGAGACTGATGATAGTTCATGCTTTTCTAGACTGCGAACAGTCTTCTTTACAGCACTTTGCCAAGTAAACAATACAAGAAATATGCTTTACTGCGTATTTTCTTGTCGAGGGACGGATGTATCTGATACCCCAAATGCCAACAATGTGTTGAAATATTATATTTTCTGACGGGAACTAATGCAACTTTGCCAACGTTTGGAATCAGACTTGCTGAGTAAAACCAGCAACAAAAGAAGTAAAACAGCGGCACATGCTATTTATCATCCGTTCTGGCGTTTGTAAAGATATAGCAGATAAATGCATGTAATATGTTTCTTTCTATTGTAAGATGTGGACGCGAGTTTAACCGTGCTTTTCGATCAAACTTTACTGCTTCTTTCGGATATATCAGGCTTCTGCAACCTAAGGAGCGCAGCCCGCTTCCAGCCCGCGAGCTGGTTGTATTCGGTTACATTTACATTATCATGCGTGGCTTTTAAAAGCACTATCCGGCCCGCTCTCTGCAGAACTCACGATATTGATTCCATTCCCATAATTAAAACTATCCAAATACCATAACATTAAAAAATTAATAACTTTAAATTTCTGAGTGCTCACGATCAATCCTATATTTTTCAGTATTGATGCATCTTTGATTACAGCTTCTGTGCTGAGAAAATTCATATACGTTAAGGCATTTTCTAGATCTACATGTGTTTCAAACGTGTGCTTTCAATTATCAGTACCAGGTGCTAATTTCAATAATGAGTGTTCCAAACTCGTCTGTTAAAAAACAAAATTTTCTCAATTAAAAATGTCTCCAAAAATTATTTTTGCAGAAATCTTTTTTATTATCAACCAATCCTTACCAGTCAAAATCATAATTACTCTATCTTTACCCATTTCCAGACTGGTTCCCAGTGTTCCCTTCAATTAGTACAGTGAGTCCTAGAATAAGGTGCTCGTTCCTGGGTTTTTCCTGATATAGACAACGTAGAGTTTTTAAAGTTGCATTTTACTTTACAGTTAACAAGTCTTTTCGCTACTACTTTGTCTCCTCGTCTTTGTTGTAATGTTAGTAGTAAGAGTAACAGCATCAGGTATCAAAGTGGAATAAATATCTAACAGTGACTTTGTTGTAGTAGCCTAAATGACCTTATATGTCGTTAATTTAGTAGTCCGAGTGAAAGCATGGCAGTGTTAGTATCGAATGTGATACTTAATGAAGAAGATTGTGATATTTAAAAGCATCACTAGAAGCACTGATGGCGGTCGTGTAGATTATTTGTAGCTTATATGGTACCAGTCTAGATTTTCGTTTTTTTTTTTTTTTTTTTTTTTTTTGCATAGGGTTAGAATTTTAAAGAGAAAGAATTTCACCCTGGTTTCCACACTAGTTATATTGGTTATTTTAAAAAAAGACCATGTATATCTTAGATATCAAGGAACATTTAATTCCCTTTATTATGGTGTATCATTAATGGGTGTAATATGGGTTAGAAAGTATATAGCTTGGCCTTACTTCAGATGTACACCTTTAAAAAAAGTGTGAGCTCCACTTGCTCATTTTCACTTTCTGATCTTCAGTGGTAAATTGTAAAAAGAAAATGAGCCGATAACTTTTCAAAAGTTTTATATATTTGGTAATTCGTTCATTGCATTTTCAGAACCAGTTATTGTCTAGTTTGGCAAAATTCATTTTCCATATTGTAATAGGTGCTAAGGATAGTTGTATTTTAGGCTGATTTTTGTAGCACACGGGAGCAGTCATTTCAGAGTTAGCAGTGTGCTTCGATCACTTACAATTTCTAAAAATACAATATCCTAATAAATGTCAGCCACATTAAATGAAAATAGCATAGAGGTATGCCAACATTCTCTCCACTGTGCATGTTCTAAATGCAAACAACTTACCTTACATCAAAAGTACATAATAACTGATGATGGGAGAAATAACAAAGACGATAAAATCAGAAACAAGGACTGCAGTAAACCTCCTATCAACAGTATAAGAAAGCAAACTCAGCTTCAGCAGCACTAGTAGTAATAGTATTGAAAACAGCAGAAGTAGTAGTACACCAACGCAGATCAGTTAGTGGCATATTTATAACTTTCGAATAGGTATTGGATGTGAATATGTCCTAAGTAAGTAATTATGCTACTACTAGCAGTAATAATAGTAGTAGTTGTAGCGGTAGAAGTAGTAGTTGGAGTAGTGGTGGTGGTGATAGTAGTAGTAGTAGTAGTAGTAGTAGTAGTAGTAGTAGTAGTAGTAGTAGTAGCAGAAGCCAATGCCAGATAATGTTGGTTGTTGGTTAAAGAACAACTCTAATAAAAGGACACCACCACCATACACAGACAAAAATGCCATTTCATTGTGTTGAGGATCTACACCACCTTCCACCCCTTTCTCCCTTTCTGGAACCAATTTATGGATGGGCGGGTACCCTTGAGCAAACGCGCCATTTCTACCCCTTCAATATGGCTTGTTACCACCACCACCACCACTATTAGTGCTACTAGTAGTAGTAACAATGTGTTTCAGACGAGGAAACTATTGCATTTGTCATATTTTCTGCCGTTACTTTTTATGGCGCAGTAAATTCACTTAATGAGAGCACCAGCAGCTTTATTTGCAAAATCGTATTGAAGTAGAAGAAATAAATGCACTTATATACATTTCACCCAAATTTCCATCCCTATGGTGGGGTATTATTTAAAAGACGATATCATCAGCTGCTGTATTATATTGATAAGAGAACGAATGTATCTTGACCAAACAAAACAATCAACAGAAAAATGAAAGGATTACAAAACACGAATATCGGTTAAACACACATACTCATTGTTATAGGTCTGTTATCCCCCTCTGTATGGTTTTGGTTGTAAGGAATCAGGGTGGGGTGCTTCCAATACTTATTTAGATTATGGCAGAAGACCCACCAGAGCTCAGTTATGGTTCAGAAGTTGGGATGGTTATTGTTTGGTGTATGGCTCTCAGCCCCCAGTTAGTAATAGCGACGGTTAAAATGATAAAAGCTACAAAGAGTGAAATACAATAACAACAATTTAATAACTAATAATAGTAAATCACTCGGATTTCTCAAATGAGCATCTTTCGCTCGACCATTTTGACCTTATCTCATCATGTGATTTCTAGTGTGAATGTTTTCGACCTGTCCTTGGTTTTTACTTATCTTCTGATTCCTCTTCGTCTTTCCTAAGTCCCTCTAGGTTCTTTCTCCTAATTCTTCTCTTTTCGCTCCTTCCAGATGATTTTCCTCTTCCTCTATTTCCCTCGTCTATCCTTCGACTTTAATTTGATGACTCCGACTGTACCGACTTTCTCACTTCAGTCTCTCTCCCTCTTTGAGACTTGGGACTCTACTTCAAACTGGACTTTGCCCCCCTAAAGCTTCCTGTAAAACATAGTGATGGTACACTATGTTTTTTCTCGGTTCTCACGTCTCACACACCACATATATAGCTTATCATCAGATAAAGTTATGAAATTTCATCGGTAACTTATCCATTCACATCGAAATAAGCATACACTCTTGTATGGTAAACCACAATGTAATAACACAACATAATAAAACAACATCATAGAAGCACGATATGAATTACTCGTATACATGCAACGATAATTGATTCACATCAGTACATGCTCATAATTCGATTATACTGACAATATCAGAATAATCAGACACATATCTTTACATAACAACTGATACCAAAATATATAAATATTATAAAGTCTATGCTTTGTTATATTCAAATATATATTTAGCTAGTGAATGCTAACATGCGCATTACTAAAGATATTAGTTACTACGGAGTAACCAATAAACGAATATAATATTTATTCTGATGAACTAACAATCTACATGATTCTTTACGTTACTCAAATTTATGTCTCAAATAAGCATATCAATTAAACACTACATGATATTTAATACTAAAACAACCCAACTAAGTGAGTAAACATAATATCCATACTTACAATTACGACGCCGTAATGTTTCGCAAACATTGAGCAAATAACTACCTTCTGCAGCTTTCTTTCTTTGTTCACAATTCTTTGTCCTACGTCTCCCACCAATTTACGAGTGGCGTCTCTGGGAGTATAATTTGTGACAGTTAGATGCACTTCTCTCACTCTTCCCAGGTATACTAACGAATTTTTGGTCAGTGGTCATAATATCTCTCGAATCTAAGATTTAGGCCCACCCTCTGGCTGAATTCCGATTTGATGTTGTTGGTCTTGACCCAATCAACTGAGCTGTCAGGGTTTCTCGTTTGTCTTTCTACTTGGCGGGTAGAACACGCCCCGTTTACCTTGCTGGCTTTCTTTTGATCTCCGACTAATGTATAACACATAGGTGCGAGCTACAAGATTGGACCCCAGAGCTGAGTTTCTAACGACTTACATAATCGCTTGACAAAGGCCGGCGGCAATGTTTAAAATTTCAAACGCATTGAAAATATCCCCTACGTTTATACATCCGGCTACTTCGCAGTACGAACGTGACACTCATGTTATTTTTATTTCTGATGCCTCAAAGTAATTTGACAAATGACTTTAAAATGTAACGGTGATAATTTATTTTTCTATAACCTAAATTCTCTTTCATGGCTATTTCAATCTCATGCTTGCATAAGTCGTTTGAAAGTAATTTTATTTCTGAATTTTTACATCTGAGTACAGAATATTATTTATTGCTCCTTATGTTGCCAAGGAACATTACACGACTTGTGTAATTTAACGACTTGTTAAAATTAAAGCATTACGGGGTTATGTTATCGATCAAAAAACTTAATCCTGTGTAAACTGTATTCGCTTGTAAGTTGTGTCAAACTGCAAAACCAGACACTGATCAACCGTCCCATAATGCTTCAGCCGATCAAGGTCTATTATAGTGCTTTTTCAACTGATTACTCATAACAAAAAGTAGGACCCAGATACGCATGCGCAATATGTGAAGCTGATCATGGTCTATGCAGTTTGCATTTGGATCATACTTACAAGCTAGCCTTCACAGTATTATCTTTGAATACAATATAAATTAACTAATACTTATTATTGTTAGTCCATAATCTGAGGCTATTAGAAGTGTTTCATTTTTAATGGTACAGGCCATTCGATCATAATCCAGACTTTACTCAATTCATTTTTAATTATTTCGACATTTATGTTGTTAATATTAAAATGTATCATTGGGAAATATCTACAAGTAATAAGACTGTATCATGTTTCCTCGCCATTAAAACATAAACTAAAATACGGCAGTTGTAATTATTTTCAGAAAAGAAGCCGTATATACATAACATAAATAACTAACGGACTGAAAAGATAACAAAAACAAAAATATTGAAAGGAAAGAAACGAGAAAATTTTGAAAATGCAAAAGGCATTAAATAAGATAGATGATAGGAGATATCACGATTAACGAGACCACACAAAGATAGTAAACAACGTACAGTCTGAACATTATGACGTAAGTGGCATGTACTTTATTACAAATGAATTGGTACTGGTCGATTAGTTGGAACTTAGTTATCTAACCGTATCAAACAATGCGTAATAAATACTGTTTGTGTATTGAAAGTACGCCAAAATCTCCGCAAAAGCTCGAGCATCGTTCTGGTTGCGATATATTCTGAAAGAGTACAAGCTGTGAGGATCTAGAATGAAATAATGTACTTAAAACATAAATAATACATGCCAACAATATAGTGCACATTTATCAAATTTAGAATATGCTTTCTTACTTTTTATATGTATCATTTATACAATGTTGATATAAAAGGCAAGATAGGACTCTCCCCTCGTATGGGACTCTCAACACACAAAGTAAAGATATAAAATATAAAGGACAGACAGACCGACAGACATATGGATGGTTGTATGTACTAAGGTGCAGATATGTTTCTCGCTTTTCTTCGAAAAGTCTAGTGTCAAAAAGGTTACACCAAGTTAATACAGTTTCTTTTCTTCCAATTTACAACATTATCAAGCAAAAAATGTGTCGACAGAGTGTTTCTTCGCTGGGAAGTGAGAACCCATATTGTGTGCAAAAGGTGATTCTGCTATTATTCAAACTGCCATTTCGTAAATGCCAGCAGATAAAATTCTTCTATCAAATACAACGTTAGGCAGCAAGAAATTTTAGAAGCATGATTCTAGAGAAATGGTCCAATACACAAAATATACGCCTACTAGTTATTCACTATTACACATTATATCCATCAGATTCTAACAAGGAGTTGCATCATTTGTGACATTGCATGTTGGTTGTTGTTGTTTTTGTTGTTGCTGGGCTTAACGCCATTTTTCTGCACACGATAGGCTATTTATGGCGGCAAGTATTAATGGTGGAGGAAGAAACCGGGAAATCACCGGAAAGAACCACCGACCCACGAGAAGCTACTGGCAAGCTTTCTCACATAAGCACATTCGCCGAATCCTAGACTCGAACACACGTAGACAGAGGTGAGATGGAAGTGGTCCGTAACGGACTGCGCTTCAGACCACTCGGCCACTCGGGGCCCCCATTGCAGGTTGGTTTTCCTGCATTATATAATGCAACTTAAGATTAGAACAATACAGCTGCTGCACTTAAAACAAATGACTGCAACAATGGCATCATAAGGTTTCTGTATTTAGGTGGGAAGGAACATGGTGAAAGTCCATTTGCAGTTTGAAATTTAAGTAAAACTAAATAGATGGCATACATGTATATATTTGTAAGACTACTTCCAAATAGCAAGTGCAGGACAATGGAACAAGTGATATTGAAACGTGATAAAAATATGTAGAATATGTGATAACAATCAAGTTTAGCATATGTGTGGTGATGGTGTATGAATCTAGTGATGATTCTAGCGAATTTACGCAAATTTGTCAACCTCCCAAAAGATAACGAGCATAATGATCTTTAAGACGATTCTACTCGCTGAGGTGAAACAGTACCAATGCTGCCCAAACGAAACAAGAACGTAAACGAAGATCCCAAACTTTTGGCTAAATAGAACATAGGGCATAATGAGGCTGAGCATGTCTTGTGCTATTCATTCTGGTAAACATTATGGTAATTATCATTATCATTCTTTCCTTAATGTTATTTCAATGTCGTAATCAAAAGAGAAGGACACGAATTCGAACGACACTTTGATGTCTTCAATGTAGATTTTCATCTTGGCGTGGTTCATCATTTACTACCGTTGTTAAAAATTAAACACTTAAGACTCAGAATGTGAGATGTGTAGAAATAAATATTTTATTAACTTTATGACAAGTTTTTATTTTAAACCGTGGTATAAATGCAGACCTTGAATGAACCTTGGATGTGATTGTTTGCTATCCTCCACATATAGTAAAATTGAAGAATTTTATCTTAAAGTAAAAGTAATCATAGATCTGGTGTAACCAGTTGTTTAGCAAGCATATATTTTTTCTGTGGGTCTAGGTGTATAATACTAATGGCAGATGAAGTATACAGATTTATGGGAAAACAAATCTTGACAATAATACATTGATGATTAAGTGTTTATTATTGTATAACAAAAGTTAGAACATAAATCTAACCACGCATCACATATACATATATTTCATACTTCGCATACATTTCACCCACAAGTTTGCTGTCTAACACAATAATGAATGATGAAGTGTATCATCATCGTACCTGAGGAAATTGCAGGAGTAAAGAAACAGTTAATAAGTGTAGATACTGTAAAGAGATTTTGGATGAGACTGAGGAAATCAAAGAGGATCATTGATCGTCCTAGATTTCAGACAGCTTACTTGGCTGAATACATCCAGGAAGCAGCATGCTTCATCAGCCGGAAGTAGCCGATTCTGTCATGGGATGAATAACACTCTCAAAGAAATTTCACAAAGGTGGCGCTCACCAGTTAATATGTAATATTGAGAGAGAGAGAGAGAGAGAGAGAGAGAGAGAGAGAGAGAGAGAGAGAGAGAGAGAGAGAGAGAGAGAGAGAGAGATGTGTATAAAGTGAAGTTGTTTGCATGTAAAACATACATAGTTGAGAGAATGTTGGCATACCTCTATGCTACATTCACCTAATGTGGCTGACATTTCTTTGGATATTGTACTTTTAGATATTGTATATGGCCTTAGCACACTGCTAACTAAAATGGCTGCTCCCTTGTGCTCCACACATCAACCGGAATATGTCTAAAGTACACTATCTTTGCCAACTATCAAAATAGGGAAAGTGAATTTTGCCAGACTAAACAATACCAGCTTCTGAAAGTGAAATGAATGATTTACCAAATATATAAAATTTAAAAACGTTATCGGCTCATTTTTAAAAGTTACCTCTGAAGTTCAGGAAGAGAAATTGAGCAAGTGGAGCTAGCACTTGTTTGAAAGATGCACAGCTGGAGTAATGCCAACCCGTGTACTCTAGAACCTATATTACATCCATCAATTATACACCAAAAGAAAGGGAATACCTAAGATATACAAAGTCTTTTTTAAATAGCCAGTATGACTAGTGTGAAAACCCTGGGGACATTTTTTTCTGTAAAATTCTAACCTTATGCTAAATACGAAACTGTTGATCGCCACCATAACAAATCTAACAATTAATCCAATTATATTTCTTATTTTCGTATTATAATATATCATATTGTGATTAAATGGTACATTAGCATTGATTGTAAGCATTAAAATAGTTAATTATCCTTATTTTGCTCTAGCTTACATAATTTTTCCATGAGGCATATATGTGTGGGTAGTAACCTTAATTATGTGAAAATTAGATTTCTTATTATATAGGAATAAAGTTAGCTTAAATTGAAAACTGATGCATTAAGTAAAAGAAATTCATAGTGAAAACGTTTCGTTTCATTTATTTGCAACGAAATTAAAAAATAAATGATGACAAAGCAAATGTGCTTTTTTCCATATTAAACAATAAGTTAATATTTTACCCCTTGACCTTTGACCTTTGAGAACCTAACCTGCTCCATCCCTTTGCAATCTGCAAAATTTATCATTGACATCTCAGGAATAAATATAGCTAGTTTCATGTTCCCGTCTTTCAGCATAACACTGGTTGTTATGTTGAAACAGATGCAATGCTCATTTTTAAAATAGCTCACTTTTTATCACTAGGTGGGGGGATGTGACTGATTGAAACTCAGCCTCTAATATATACTGTTCTGAGGGGGAAAATAAAGAACAATTATTTAAAAAAAACTGTGATGCTTGTGGAAAAATATTTGAGCCATATAATCAAAATTAAATCATACAATGCTTTTTAACACACACCAGTTATTATGTATTTTAGAGATAGTGACGTATGTGAGGGGAAGTTGTTCCCATTTAAAACATGCACAGTGGAGAGAATGTTGGCATACCTCTATGATACTTTTATATAACGTGGCTGACATTTCTTTGGATATTGTATTTTTAGAAATTGCACACTACTAACTAAAATGAATGCTCTTTTGTGCTTGAAAAATCAACCTGAATGTGCCTAAAGCACTCTATCTTTCGCAGTAATAAAAATAGAAAAAAAATTAATTTTGCCAGACTAGACAATACCAGGTTCTGAAAATGCAATGATTGAATTACCATATATACCTCACGCATCCAGGGCTGATGCTCGAACGACTTGGACACAATATATATATATATATATATATATATATATATATATATATATATATATATATATATATATATTTATATATATATATATATATATATATTTATATATATATATATATTTTTATTTATATATATATATATTTATATATATATATATATATATATATATATATATATATATATATATATATATATATATATATATATATATATATATATAAAGAATACAAATCATATGGCGAATAACAACCCTTTCAAGCGTACTGCATCCACCAAGGGATCACGTGTGTCAAGGATTGATTAAAATAGATGCAATAAACTGACGACGAATAGTACGAAACTAGTAACTAACTAGCCTAAGCGCTTTCGACTCTTAATGAGTCTTTTTCAAAGGCAAATACAAAACATATATACGACAAACAAATAAACACAAACACGTTGTGTTTGTAAACCTCTACATGGCTGTCTCCACATGTGTTAAAACTATAAATACAACCAGCCCGTATAGACTAGTTGCGGAAACGGAAAACGTTGTACAATTCCCTAAAAGTCTACAAGCCAAAGCGACATCCACCCTCACCTTTTGTACTAGTTTCGTCAGTTTATTGCATCTATCTATCTGTCTATCTATCTATCTATCTATCTATCTATCTATCTATCTATCTATCTATCTATCTATATATATATATATATATATATATATATATATATATATATATATATATATAGCTATATATCTATATATATATATATATATATATATATATATATATATATATATATATATATATATATATATATAGGGTGGCCAAGTCGTTAGAGCATCAGCTTGGATGCGGGAGGTCGGGGACTCGAACCCCGGCAGTCATGCCATAGACTTATACAAACGGCGCTAACCGCTGCCTGGCTAGGCACTGAGCGTTAAGAGGTTAGTGTTAGGACTGGTCTGTCTGGTGTCACGATAATGTGGTTGGGTGGGGATATATAAAGTGCTGCATGTATGTGGCATCATGCCCCAGTTCTAGACAACATCACTATAAAATGCCACACTGCAGTCGTCGTAACGATATGATTGAAAAGTTGTTAAAAGCTACGTTATATATATATATATATATATATATATATATATATATATATATATATATATATATATATATATATATATATATATATATATATATTGCTTGTGTAGGTAGGTAGGTAGGTTGGTAGGTAGGTAGGTAGGTAGTTATAGGTATGTATTTATGTACTCATGCAAGCATGTACGTATATATGTATGTACGTGTGTGATTATTTGCTTTTTCCACAATCATGCTATAGATACCTTCCTTGATTGATCAGCTGCTTCATATTTGATAAATTCAATGATTTTTAAAGTTAATAACTACCTGTTTTTTTAAATATGGGACTAATGAAATATTCTCACCCTTCTGCTTAATTTTCGTATTGTAAAACAAAATTAAATTTGTCTTCACGTAACTTAGAGACTAGTTAAACAAATAATATTTTCCCTTGCAGTCCTTTGATAAATACCATGTACAATCAATAGGCAGTAGATGACATAGGGATTACACAAATTAACCTCTTACCTTTAAAGTGAATAGATACTTTTTGAAGAATATGATTAATAGCTAACACGTTAGGAAGATATCGATATAATTAACACGTTAGTCGTATATGTATTTACTTAGTACTTATTGGTCGACTCGACGAGCAAACAACAACACATGTATTTACTTAATATATGACACGTTAATCAGATATTTGTATTTGATATCTAACACGTTACTCAGAGATCTATATACTTAATATCTAACATGTTATTCATATATCCATCTTCTTAATTTTTAACACGTAAGTCCGATTTTTATGTACTTAATGTATAACACGTTAGTCATTTATCCATTTAATACCTAAAACATTAGTCAGATATCCATATCCTTGATATATAACACGCTAAGTCAGATATTAATCTTTGATATCTGACACGTTACTCAGACATCTACGTATTTAATATCTAGCACGTTATTCAGATATCCATAGTCTAAATATATAACACTTTAGTCATAAACATAACACGTGAATCAGATATGCATATTTCATATTTAACATTTTAGTCAGATATTTATATTTTATATCAAGCAGAATAGTCAGATATGTACACTGTGTAAGAATGATTTGACAATAGCACCATCAGCCTCTTAACATTCCAGTCTAAATTATTTTGTCATAAAAATGATATAATTCGTATCTTATCTCACGTATTTTATCATTCATAAAACTTTTTTTGCTCAGCTAAATGTAAATGACAAGTATGTTTTTAATAGTGAATATTAAGTGCACATATATTAAAACAATAACTGTAAATAACATTAATATATTTCGCAAGACATTGAGAACAAAATCAAACTGAAATGTCTACCATATGGAAATCTTATGCCACTCGGATATCATATATTTTCCAATGTATTTTGATCAAAGGATTTAAAATACAGGAAGAAAGTTACGTAATATTTAGTATCAGTATTTATTTATTTGCGAATATGTCTCAGCATAGGAAGATACTCAAAACGAATGCTCCCCGTATGAATATTAGAGTGACTGCTACATACAGTACACTTTAATCAAAGATCGCAGTAATGTACACATTGATTAAAGATCGCAGTAATGTTATAGCTAAAATACACTTTCTTAGTGGACCTTTATAATTGTAATTATATAATGTATTACAGTCAGTCATTTAATTCATACAGAAGCATAAATCAGGCTAAAAAGCACTGTAGCGATTAACGCTACATCGTATGCATGCGCTAGTACAGCAATGCTAATATAGGATAATTGTTTGCAAATACTAAGGCATATATTGCATTCATAAATAGTTCTGTGTTGTTTTTAAAAAAAATATATTTTGCGAATATGTAATATCATGAAATTCTCCATATCGCTGCAATCTACTGAGTTCATATCATGGAAACATAGAAAACATAGGAAACTTACGGTAGTAATGAGTCGTAACGAATCTTCAAGCTTGCTTGTACTTTGCCGTTCAGAACGCATATTTATACCTTTGGGACTTGTTGGTCTTATGCAGATTGATGGCAAAAATTTGATCATAACTTCACAAGGGAAACACCCGAGTAATTCGAATGATACTTAACAACACCGTCGTAACGCTCAAAAGTATAATAGCTGACGGATTGTAGTCTATCAGTGAAATTACATTAGAACAAGAGAATATTGTGCAGATATTCATAGCGGAAATTAACAATGTATCTCAGAACTGGAAATAATGCATTAAATTGTGTAAAGGGGCTTGAATAGGAGTCGTCAATTTTAAAATCATTCCGTAAATTTTAGACATTAAAATAAACCCATTTATGGTATTGGGTTCTCGTTCCAATCTATTGATTAGTGAATTACGACATATCAGACCGAAATACGTTTGTTTCTTGCTTTTTGTGGGTTTTTCTTTTTGTTTTCTTAAATAAATTTGGTCGTGACATTAATGACGTCTGCAGAATCATGGAATCCGTACATCATAAAAGAAGGATATAATTCACTCACACAGTAATAGATTCACAAGATTAATTTGAATTTTGACTATTGCAGTCTGGCTTTTCCCCTTTAATTGGTTTATACATGAAATTGTTTTACATATTTCATACGAAACTATCGATAATATCTTTATACAGCTGTAACTTTTGGATACATCCATGCTAAAATCTTCATTAATCAGACTATATGAGTCATATCTATTGTTATTTGGCTACGTTAGGTATAAGGATATGCAAGATCGATTCTCATTTAAATATCATTTGTCAAGTGATAAATATAATTAATATTCCCTTAAGATTTATATGTTCATGTAATACTGTCTTATTTAAATTTGTTTCATCTCAGATTTGTCTGAAAAATTTAAGTGACTGGACTGTTCCAAGAAATTAGGATGGGACGTGACGTGTCTGTATTCCTAGTTATTACCATTATCTTCTCTTAGCAGACGTAATTGGCTTCTTACTTGACATACAATAGATTTTCATGCATTCTTTCTTAAACGAAGCACGTTCCAGATATCCAGTCGAAAATTCATCGCACCTTGCAAAGCGATGTGTATATTTTCCACATCATTGCAATCGCATATTAATTCTCAGTTCGTATAGACAATGGCACACTCATATACATGAAGTTCATATAGACAATGGCACACTCATATACATGCAGTTCATATAGACAATGGTACACTCATATACATGCAGTCCATATAGACAATGGCACACTCATATACATGCAGTCCATATAGACAATGGCACACTCATATATGCAGCTCATATAGACAATGGCACACTCATATATGCAGTTCATATAGACAATGACACATTCATATACATGCAGTTCATATAGACAATGGCAAAATAATATACATGCAGTTCATATAAACAATGGCACACTCATATACATGCAGATCATATAGACAATGGCACACTCATATACATGCAGTTCATATAGACAATGGCACACTCATATACATGAAGTTCATATAGACAATGACACACTCATATACATGCAGTTCATATAGACAATGGCACACTCATATACATGCAGTTCATAGAGAGAATGGCACACTCATATACATGCAGTTCATATAGACAATGACAAACTCATATACATGCAGTTCATATAGGCAATGACACACTCATATACATGCAGTTCATATAGAAAAAGGCACACTCATATACATGCAGTTCATGTTTACAATGGCACACTCATATACATGCAGTTCATATAGACAATGGCACACTCATATACATGCAGTTCATATAGACAATGGCACACTCACATATATGCAGTTCATATAGACAATGGCACACTCATATACATGCAGTTCATACAGACAAAGGCACACTCATATACATGCAGTTCATATAGATAATTTCATACTCCCATACATACTGTTCATATAGCAATGGCACACTCATATAAATGCAGTTCATATAGACAATGGCACACTCACATACATGCAGCTCATATAGACAATGGCACACTCGTATACATGCAGTTCATGTAGATAATGGCACACTGATATACATGCAGTTCGATCCTTCTATTTCCAGAGATCCTTTTGGGAATAACAAATATATGCACGTTCTTCTTTCTTTGTGTACGTAGCACTACTAATTTAGATGTTTGACTGCTATGTCAAAATCTGATTAAAATCTAGTTCTCTAACCTAACTGAAACTTGACACACATTCATAAAATCTCAGTCAGGTGACCTTCATGATTTACGTCCATTTATTTAATAACCTATCATATATATATATATATATATATATATATATATATATATATATATATATATATATATATATATATATATATATATATATATATATATATATATATAAGTGTGTGTGTGTGTGTGTGTGTGTGAATTTAATACAGCAACAGTGACCTAATTCATAGTGGGTTTTCTTTAATATAAGCAGTGGTAGAAGATTGTTCTATTATCTGTTCAAAAATTAATGAACCAATTGTCCTAGAGCTTGTACAAATAATTAGCCAACTGTCCTAAGACTTATAGATCTGTATAAATAATACACTAACTGTCTGTCCTGAGGCTGTTCTTGTGTATATGCCAACAATTAGCAGCTGCCCTAAGATTGTTCTAGTGTATATACAAACAATAAGCCAGCTGTCCTAAAACTATCTTAAATTATCTGCTCAAAACCTTAGCGAATGTTTCTCGTTACTTTGTGTTAAATATTTGATAAACATTATTGCAATTTGAGCTGTGCATTTTAATCTGTTGAACGGAAGACTGGCATTATGACCAAAATTAACCCTATTTCATGACATGCCATTAAAACTATTTTGACATATGAACAAAGTTAACCCTATTTCATGGCATGCCATTAAAACT